>CAJHQQ010001475.1:0-95160 GCA_905132885.1 Moricandia moricandioides | reverse complement strand
ACCAGCTGATGATGTGGAAGAAGATAGAAGGAAGCTAAGACTCTGGAAGAAAGAGAGGTTTTGACAGTTACAGTGAAACTACTCTACAAATGAGAAGAGAGAGTGAAGGATAGACTTTATGGATGTATTAGCTCAGAAGTTCCAATTGATACATTGTATTGTGGAGAGTGAGATCTTGAGGAGAGAATCGAGTGTATTGTGTGTATTATGGATCAACAGATAGAGCTGTTGAAGCAACAAAGATAATTAGTGAAGAGGTCAAAGTTGCAGACCGTTTTCCTTTTGGATACAAAAATATAGTAACAAGTAATTCACCTTTTTTGTTGGGATTTGTTTTCTTGAAGCATATAACCGTGAAAAGAGTTTACAGAAGGTGAAGCGGCATCCTATTTTGGTAGTTTTTGAAGGAGGGACATGAGGAAAAAGCTGCAGAGATATCTAGGGAATATGTAGAAAGATTAAACCTGTCTACAGTCGATCTAAAAGAGCAGTAAGGTACAATAAGATGCTGCCTCTCCTGCCAAGTTCAAAGGCGGTCCATCTAGTCTTTGTTGTGAAAGTTTCTTTTGCTTCCAAAGGTGAGAGTTTTTGGGTTGCTTCTTCCACAAGACTTCTTGCATCTCCTAACTTGTTATGTATCTTCTAATCCAGGAGATTAGTCACAGATCAAGAAAAAGAAGAATGTACAGAAAGAAGTAAAAGAAGAATTTGAGATGAAAGATCCAGCTGAGATTATAAAATACAAGGATGGAGGGATGACACTCAATGATGCTGTCAAACCAAAGAAAAAAAAAAAGCAGTTGAGATATACACATATATATTTATTTAATTTTATTCATTTCCAAGGAATTAGGCAGAAGACAAAATCAAAAGATAGAATCAATGTTTTGTGTGTAAACCATAGCTGAGCAAGCAGCTAGTGCCTTTTTGGAGGAGGTACTAAGGCCTTAATGTTGTTAAAACAGAAACATTCTTAAACTCAACCATTTTCATAACATTTTAAATTAGATACACCCAATATTATAAAGTAATTATAGAAACAATATTATACTACTATTTATATCTATGTTTACAAACAACACAATAATTAATATTGTGTCCAAACATTATAAAATCTTAGGTATCATTTTTTAATAACTTTTATCATTTTATTTTAAATTATTTGATATATCAAATAATTTACTAAATCATTAAAATAATATAATGAAAAAAATTAAAAATAAGTATAACATATTTTGGATATTAGAATATAATTTCAATCAATATAAAATCATTTAAATTAATGGATTGTTTTATTTATATTTTCATAAATAAAAAATAAATTTATTAATATTTAGATAAACTTTCATATTAAAATAAATATCGTATATAAATAAAATACAATAAATTGACATCAAATAAATTTTATAATTAATATATATATATATATCATAAAATTCATCAAATAAATGAAATATATTTTAGTTACAATTCATAACAAAAAGAGTTGAAATAAATGAAAATTATTTTTCTTTATGTTGCTCACAAAAAAAAAGAGAAATAAATGAAAATTTAATTAAATGATATTTTAGAAAACTTCATATTTCATAAATACAAAAAAAAATTAGATATATATTAATATTCAAGTAAACTAAAGTAGAAATGTTAAAACATTTTGATTTTGTAATTATATTTTGGTAAAAAATACTTCCACTCTTTAAAAGTCTATTGAAACAGTTCATATGATTGAAACAACAAATCATCCAACTGGTCATGCGGGTAAGACAAAAATAAAAAAAAAATACAAAAGAATTATACAAACGTTTATTTGTTATTGCCGGTTTAAAAGTTGTTAGATGATAGGTTTCAATTTAGAAATGAAAAAAATAACCAACTCTGTTGGGACAAATATCTACTTATCCACAGTTGGATCAATTTTATTGGAAAAAAAATCAGAATGATTTTACAATAAATGTATACAAAAATAAAGCAATAAGATATTATATAGATAACTGAAAAAAATTTACATACATTTTAATCAATTAAAATCTTAATTTTATGTTATAGTTGAAATATGTAAATTAAACATAAGAGTATTTATATGAAGTGTAATTAATATGATATACATGAACACAAAAATGTATTCATATTTCTATATGTTGGAAACATCAGTTATTGTTGTATGCACTAAACTATAATCTAATAAAATATTATATAAATTATTTAAGTAACATAATAATTAAATAATAACCATTACATAAAAATATAATTGTATATAAACATTATGCATTGAGAATGACTACATTGTAAAATAAATATATTAACAAAATAATTATGAAAATGTTTAGAATATATATTATCTGAAGATAAATGTTTAACACTAATTATAAACAATAAATTTATACTGATTAATATGAATCAAATTATTAACAAAAAAATACACAAAATAATTATAATAATGTTAGTCAGAGTTGTAACGGTTATTCTAGGGACAAAGTATTAATTTAGGGTTAGAAACTGCATTATGTTGAGGAAAACCATTAAACTGCAGTGTGTTGAGAAAACTTCAGAAACTTTTAAATTCAATAAATATGTTGGCAATTGATATATGTATTCGTGTGCACACCAAAATTAACAAAATATACTACTATATTTACTCCTTGAAATTTTAATTGAAGTTAACCTCCACCAATAAATAAAAATAAACCTTTATTGAACGGTAATGGTTTTGTTATAGTATTTTTTTTAAACAAAGCCTCATTACATGCTCCAATAACTTTTTTAGATTTCTTTTCCTAAAATCTAGGATAACTATAATTGTCTTCTTTTTAGTAGAAAATCTAAAAGCTATTTAACTCTGGTGTTCCTCCAACCAAAAAGGAAAAACTTCATTCTTTCAAAAGACATGGCATTGTTTACATGCAAATATTTTTATTTAATCGTGGCTCTCTTTGCAGTCTCATTGAAACCATGTTATTGCCATAATGAAACCCACTGGAAAACCGCCGGCATAACTTGGTATGGTGAACGAGAAGGTTTTGGTAGTTCTGGTAATTAACTAGATTGTTTCTTGTTCTATAATACATAAAATTTTGAAAATGTTTTAGTTCTGCATATTTAAAACCGGTTCTTAAAATATATATATATATAGGAGGAGCTTGTGGATACGGTGATGCAGTTGCAAAACCACCATACAACTGTATGATTTCAGCTGGAGGACCTTCATTGTACCAAGATGGCAAGGGTTGTGGGACATGTTATGAGGTATTTATATATAACTTAAATTGTATCATAATGTAATGTATAATTATACTAACATTAGTGTTTCCTATATATATATATACGTTGTAGGTTGTATGCGACCATCCGTTTTGCACGAAAAGGCCGGTCAAGGTGATGATATCGGATGAGTGTCCCGGCTGCACGAAGGAGGCGGTCCATTTTGATCTTAGCGGTAAGGCCTTTGGTGCATTGGCCCATCCTGGCCAAGGCGATCAATTACGTAACCTTGGAGAATTAAAGGTTAAGTACAAGCGGTACGTATTGTTAATAAATTTTTCTAAATATTTATAAAAAAAATTAGAAACTCAACCTCACTCCATTAACACTAAACCGCAAACAATTATCATTAAAATGTAAATTCAAATGTTAATATATTTTTGATAGTGTGTATTTTTGCAAAATAGTATTTAACGTATGTTCTTAGCAATTTTTCTTTTTTTTATTGATGTTTTTTTTCCTTAATTTTTCATTAATGTTTCATGGTTAATTAACATAATATTCTTATTTATGCAGTGTATTTTGCGAACACCCTAATAGTAAAATAGCTATTCATATTGACCCTGGAGCAAATCCATACTACATGTCGTTCGCGGTTAAATTTGTAAACGGTGATGGAAACTTTGAATGTGTGGATATCCTACCGGCCGGCGAGAAAACATACCTGAGAATGGAGGCGATGAGATCCGCTGTTTGGAAACTTAACGCCGGTCGTGCATTGAAGGGTCCTTTCGACGTCCGGCTTACCTCCGCCGTGACCAAAAAAGTGTTAGTTGCTAAATGCGTTATCCCTGAAAAATGGAGTCCCGGTGCTATTTACCATTCCCTTGTTAACTTCGATGTGCCTAAGCTCGTTCACCACAAACCCATTCACCACCCTAAACCCATCCATCATAAACCCATTCACCACCCTAAACCCATCCATCATAAACCCATTCACCACCATAAACCCATCCACCATAAACCCATCCACCACAAACCCATTCACCACCGTAAACCCATCCACCACCGTGAACCCATTCACCACAAACCAATCCACCGTAAACCCATTCACCACCGTAAACCCATCCACCACCGTAAACCCATTCACCGCAAACCAATCCACCGTAAACCCATTCACCGCAAACCAATCCACCGTAAACCCATTCACCGCAAACCATGCCACCATAAACCCCCTCACAAGACACGCAAATGATAACATTTTCCCCTTCAAACAAACTGTAATGTTTGAAAGAAGAAAAACATATAACATTGTAAATGATAGTAATTATTTTAAAAATTATAACATTGTATATGTAGTTAAGTTCATGTGGGTTTACTGTTGTAGTCGCTCGGCCTCAGACGCCCACGATGTTATAAATATAGAACCCATGCTATTATTGGCTTAGGGTTTTGCTTTGAATATGGAATGTAGAGTCTTTAGACTAGATCAAACCAATTTAGGACAGACGTAAATGGGTTTTCACGTGAATGGAAAGGTGATTGATAAGGATGCACATAGCACAATTGGCCAAAAACTACCTCTTCACAAGTTTGGTAAATAAAGATTACTCAAACTTTTGTTGTAAACCACCTAACTATATGAAGATTGTTCAGATTAAATGTTTAAAACACGACTTTTGGACGTCAAATGACTATTCTGCTACTCAAACTTAAGGTAGCTTGGATAATCAAACCGAAATAGAACAACTAGTAAACTCGAGTCTTTTATAAAATGATCTTACAATTTTAGCTAAAAAATCAAAAGCTTCATTTTGTCTTCTTGACTTGTTTAAGTTGAGTTTTGTTAAAAATTTACAAATATGAATAGAAAATAGACACAATGTTTTTTTTGTTACAAGAGAAAAAACTCTAAATTGGTAAAATGGGTTTGCTCAACTTATGGCATCTTGACTTGTTCTTCTTCCTAACATAACGGTACCTTTCTTATATTTTCTTTTAACCAAGAAAGGTCCAAATTAAAAGGAAAATATTACCTTGCATGTTACTTTGGTTATCTATATATGATTCAATGCACTTAACGACTTAAGCTTAATTATTCGTATTTGGAATCTGTTACGAATAACTTGTAAGATGGTCAATCACATTGAATTGAACATGAATGTTTCACATTGGATCTGTGAGGGTAATTTCAAAACCAGTTCTACACAAAGTGAGATGAAACCTTGTCTTTAATTTCCAAACTTTCTTTAAAAAAACTATATAGACATAAATCTCACATTTATTTTTAAAAAAGAATTATTTAATTTTTTTTGCTAAATTACCTACAACCACTAAAATATCAGGGCTACCAAACAACGTGGATCACAAGTACGGTGAACTCACAATATATAAAATTGTAGATTGAGTTTCGCGTAAAATTAAGAATTTCACAATTAAATATTAATATTAATATATAACATAATATATATTCATTTTGTTTCTTAATAAATGATGTTTTGGTTTAATACACAAAGGTTAAAAAATTCACATTTATCTAAAAAATACTTTTAAAATTATTTAACCAATTATAAAAAAAACTGTAAAGTTTTATTAGTTGAACAATTCTCAATAAAGTTAAAGTTAATCTTAAAACTTCAAAAGATACTTTAAAATCTTAAAACTTTAAAAAATATTTTAAAATCTCAAAACATATTTTATTTTACAATATAAACCTTCTAAAATATCATCTAATTTAAAATGGAGGAAGTATGTATTTTGAGAACTCCCCTAGAACCTCCCCGGTTGGGGTTTCTCTTAACATCCACTACTGATTTCTGGACAACGTTTTGTTGTTGATGGTACCTCGTTACAACCAATACACTCCTGTTCCTTAAACAGCAAGATTTCAAATTCCATATATATGGGAGATAGAAATTGTTTTTTTTTTTTTGGCGTCAATAAAAATAGTTAAAGTTAGGTATTTCTGGTGAAGAAAAAAACTTTCTTATGACTATTTTAAACAAAACATAAAAAGAAGGGTGCATCGAGAAATTTAATATAATAAACGGGCAGCAAGGCTCGCATGTTTCATTGTCCGCTTCTTCAATTTCATGCATACGCTTTAATTAGATTTTTTTTTTCTTACACTTTCCGTTTTCCAGATCAGAATTTAATTAACTTTTTAAAAACAGTAAATTTAATTTTAAATTGTTTTATAATCTTCTTAAGCTTGTAGATTCATTTACTCTCCACTTGTTCTTCCTTCCTCTTTTATATTTGTAACTGAAGATGGAGAGCTACAACTACAAGTGCAAGTTTTGCTTTAAGAGTTTTATCAACGGACGAGCTTTGGGTGGTCATATGAGATCACACATGCCAAGTGTTCATAGCTTTTGCATTGAGCAAGAGGTAAGGCCGAGTCAACTCAGTGATGATACTGAGTCGTATGTTTCTTCTTCCTCTGAAGAAGTAGAGGGAAAGAGAAATGGGCTTAGAGAGAAGCTTGCTTTTGCCGGCTCCGATGAAAGCGAGACCGACCCGTCGAGGAATATTATTAACCTGATACGGAAACGATCCAAGCGAACTCGGAAGCTAGACTCGTTGGCGACGAAGAAGGTGAAAACGAGTCAACTCGGTTACAAGACCGAGCCTGATTCTCCTCACCACAGCTCAGCTTCTGATACAACGACAGATAAAGATCTCGCCTTTTGTCTCATAATGCTCTCGAGAGACAAATGGAAGAAGAACAAAACTAGTAGTCATAAGGAAGTAGTGGAAGATTCGAGCAAGATTAATGGAGCAACATCGAAGGGGAGATACACGTGTGAGACTTGTGGGAAAGTGTTTAAATCTTATCAAGCATTAGGTGGGCATAAAGCAAGCCACAAGAAGAACAGAGTCTCCAACAAAACAGAGCAACGAAGCGAAACAGAGTATGATAATGTGGAGAGAATCCATGAATGTCAGATATGTCTTAGAGTTTTCTTGTCGGGACAAGCACTTGGAGGTCATAAGAGATCACACGGAATAGGGAACTTGTCTGTAAACCATCATCATCGAACAGAGTCAGTGAAACAGAGGATGATAGATCTTAATCTTCCTGCACCAACCGAGGAAGAAGAAGTCTCTGTTGTGTTTCAATGAATGCTGATAAAAAAGGTAACAGACTTTGCGTGATTCGGGTCGTCCAAATTTTCATAAAGTTTGAATCTTTTTAAATTATTAATTGTTATATGAAAATGTTTATTTTAACTACAAAGGAGGCTACTTTCACATGTTCCAACGCCAGTTCTTGTTTCGTATTGGCCTCACGTCGTGTTCGCGATTCAAATAAGCTTCTACTTAGTAGTTTATAGACTTTTAAATGTGTATTTATGTTGAATTATATAAATTTTGGAATTATTTCTTCTACTCTGTTATTGAAAGCTATTACTACTAATATCCCACTTTGTATTTTAGTCTTAGTTGATACTTAGGTTAAGCTCATTTTATAATTATTTAGTTCAGAATAATACAAAGGACTTAGTTGCATAAGTAGATTTTCGTTTGGTCTAACCACAAATGTAGAATCATTCTTCTCAGTATACTTTATTCTTTACTTGTGACTTGAAGGAAAAACCCCCCACTAACTTTCACCGCCCAATAGCATCCAACACATTGTGATTCAGAGTAGTTGTATCCAAGTTATTGCAAGCTTGACTAATCTCACACTAATTCTTTGGTGAGACTAATGACTTGGGATTTGGTGAGATTAGTCTCCTGAAATCATCTCATCTGATATGATCATTTTCCCACTTTTGGAGGCATTAAAGTGTTTGAAGTTAAAATGAAAAATCTAGTGAGTGAATCAGAAAAACTGTAGAGTTAAATATGAGATCACTTTTTAATAAATGTATCTTCTCTGTCTAAAACTGTGAGCCCATTTGATGCCAGCCGTTGGTACAAAGATCCTGAGACTGACACTAATCTTCACTAATATTCGCCTATGAAAAGAATAAAGCAAAAGCAAACCCAAACATTCAACAACAAATATATAAAGTAAACACGATTAAAAAGTTGAACTAGTTTGGTCTACTCAACTTATGGCTTACTTCACAGTTTTGTTGCTATTGATTGGACAAAGCACTCATGCTTAAGAAAGACTAAACCCTCTTTTTCTTCTACTTGTTATTTTATTTATCTGATATCTCATTTCATATATATACTTTCTTGGTATAAATATTAGTAGTACTTTTTTTTTTTAAAACAATTGATAACAATAGAAGGAAAGAAAGGGGACAAATCACATTGGGTGTGGTTTAAAACAGAGAAGCACAAAGAAAAAATGTGTGGTTGGGCGTGATTAAAGTGACTCTCTCTCTCTCTCAATGCGCCAGTCTTGAGTAGGTTAAGCAAAATAACCATAAATTTTAATTCGATTCGTTATTCATTTCGATTTAAACCGAAAATTTTGGATATTTGTTACTCTACAAAATGAAAAAAAATACTAAAATATAATATCCGTAAAAATGAAGCAAATCACAAATACTAATATTTTAAGAACGAATATTCGATCCGGTATATGCATATATATATATATATATATATATATTATAAATAAAAATTACATAATTATTATATTTTATGCAATTTTAACAATATTTTATTTATTAAATTGATTATTTTAGTTATTAGAGTTTTAAAAGTAGATAATTTTTATTTTTTAATATTTTTTATTATTATTTTGGATTATTTATTTATGTTTAAATTTTACTGATCAAATCAAATATCCAATAAAAATATTTAAAAACTAGATATCCAGACAATCGAATATCTGAGTGGCAACGGATCGAATCAATTCAGATAATTGATTATTCGGTTGAAACAGATCGGATCACAAATACCTCCAAAAACCGGATATTTGATTTATGTCCACCCCTAATCTTGAGAGTTTTAGTCTTCTTAGTTTAATTTCTTATGTAGTCAATGTGTCTCCCTCTTGTACTTTTCCTAATTTCAGTTTGTTTTATCTAGTCAACAAAATCTTCTACTAATGACTTTTACTTCACATACATCAACCCTCTTATATCAATCAAATACTCCTTAACTTAGAAAAAGTTTCAGTTAACAACATTATGTTAGGAAAATCCACATAAGAATAAATTAAAATGGGTTACTTTGCTTTCTATAGATCTTGTAATGGGCTTTAAAAAGATGGGCTGATTATTTAAATTGTCTACACATCGAGAATAGTAAGATGGGCCGGCACGGTGTTTCTGTTCCGACAATTTGCATCCAAACACTTCTGTTACTGTCTGTTTCCTGAACTTCTCCCCGGAGACGTTAAGAGAGTCACCACACGATCTAGGCATCTTCACGGTTCTGCGATTCGCCGGTGAGTTTTAATTGATCCGATTTCTTATTTAATATCCATAGTTTTTTCTGTTTTTTCCCGCGAATTCATGGTACCATTGATCGGTATAGATTTTGATAACCGGTTTCTGTTTGATCAATCCTTCTCCTTGAAGCCACTATAACTAATAATAAACCTAAACTTTTCGTCTTTGACCTATTCAAGATTCTTACTCGTTGATTGAAAACTGCAAGTCATATGTTTTGATTGTTACTTGTATTGGTTTGACTTTGATTATCTTGAAGTTGTTTGCTTTGTACATGTATTGTCTTGGTCCTGAATATGATTTCGAAATTTTCTGTGTGTTCATGTTAAGAAGAAACTTTCAATGGTGAGCCAAGGAATGGTGTCTCTTACCAAGTCTCTGTGCATTACCACTCCAAGAATCCGCCTCAAGAATCCCAAGATGATTCAGAACCTAAAGAGTGGGTCTTGTCATCTCCGTGTCTATTGCACAAAGATGTCTCAATGGGAACCATCACCACCTTTCATTCGTTCTTCTGCAGAAGAAGCTGGTAATATAGTATTGGAAAAAACCGCAAATGTGTTTGAGTCTATCATATCCGAAACTGCAGAAGAGGAGAAAGTAGATTCATTGCAGACTACTAAGTCTCACCAAGTTCAGGTTTTTAAATGGCCAATATGGCTTTTAGGTCCATCTGTTCTACTCACTAGTGGTATGGCACCCACTTTATGGCTACCATTATCATCTGTTTTTGTCGGTTCCAACGTAGTTAGTGTGCTTTCATTGATCGGTTTGGATTGTATTTTCAACCTCGGAGCTACCCTTTTCTTGTTAATGGCTGATTCTTGCGCACGTCCTAAAGACCCATCAGTGTCCTGCAAGAGCAAACCACCGTTTAGCTACAAGTTCTGGAATGTTTTTGCACTCTTAACCGGGTTTCTCGTCCCAACACTACTTCTGTTTGGATCCCAAACCGGTGTACTAGCTTCTCTCCAACCTGAGCTTCCTTTCATCTCGTCAGCTGTTCTTCTCTTGCCTTACTTCATTCTCCTTGCGGTTCAGACACTAACAGAGATCCTCACGTGGAGTTGGCAGTCACCGGTGTGGCTAGTGACACCAGTTGTCTATGAGGCTTACCGAGTTCTGCAGCTGATGAGAGGGTTGAAACTAAGTGCAGAGGTGAATGCACCGGTGTGGGTGGTTCATATGATACGTGGGCTTGTCTCTTGGTGGGTGTTGATCTTGGGGATGCAACTTATGAGAGTTGCTTGGTTTGCTGGTTATGCATCTCGAACAACAACAAATCAGCAACCAGAATCATCTGTTGCTTCTAAGTAAAGATAGATAGTTATATCTCGTCTGCTTACCTTTAAAGTCAGTCATGTCAGAAAGAAAAGGATATGTGTGTAACTCTTTACTATATAGTTTTTTATTGTTTAGTACGAACATATTCTTTATATTCCTCTCTGCATTAGTTAGGTATATGTTGTTGTTCAAAGCGTATGTGTCAGTGATGTCACTGTATGCATCAACCAGAATCTATTGCTTAAGTAAATTAGACTTAGACGTAAATGCTTTGGCATATGACGACTATATGCGACCAGGTTTTTGATCATGTCAGAGTATACAACCACAAAGCATGGTCCAGTATCTGTTGGAGAAAAGATCTCACATTGGAAAGATGTAAGGACTTGAGTAGTATATAAGACTTGGGCCAATCCACTTATCGCCAATTGCTTTTAAGTGTGGAAGCTCAAGAATTAATCATGGTAGCAGAGCGGGCCCACCACCCTGACGCCATTGAAATCCGGCCCGGACAGTTGGCATCATCATCCACGAATTGATGGTCCAGAAGGCTCAATCTTTCAAGATTGGTAAAGAATAAAAAAACATTGCTCGGCTAAGGGAATGATGATTATGCAGATTAATGGTTATCGCCACCATTTATCTCGTAGTGAAAGATGTTGGAGAGAAGATCCACATTGGAAAGTGTAAGGCGACTTGAGTAGTATATAAGGACTTGGGCAATCTTACTTATCGCCCAATTTGTTCTTAATGTTGGAAGCCCAAAAACTTATCAGTATCTGCAAAGCCTTGTTGTAATCTCCATTGTATAACGTAGAAAGCTTTAACCTTTCGGGAGAGTTTCACACACTCAACATCTCGAGATTCTTTCAGTTGTTTAGGAGAAGAAGCGGGAAGGCAAAAAGAATAAACAACGAACATAACAGCAACGTACTGATGAGGCGTCTACACGTGAGAGCCACGTGACAAAGGCTTCTTCTTACAAAAAAAAACATACAGTGAGAAGACCATATTACCCTTGAGACCGAACAAGACAAATAGAAATAGCGATGTCCCACTCTCTCTCCTGATCGACGGACTGGTCTCTCTCTCTCTGAACCGGAGACGCGGCGTCACGGGAAGAATCTCCGGCGATCTGATCGGGATGAGTAACAGCGAGCTTCTTTCCGTCGAGCCACTTGACCTTCAATTCCCTTGTAAGCTTCTTTTTGGACATCTATTTGATTATTTCTCATGTCTTCTTCTCCTTGTCCGGACCAGATCTAGTGTTTTTCCCGGTTTTAATGATTCGTCATGATCTTGCTCACTGATATGATTTGATGTAGTTGAATTGAGGAAGCAGATCTCATGCTCTCTTTACTTGACCAACAAGACCGACAATCATGTCGCCTTTAAGGTGAGATGATACACTAAAGTTTCCAGACTTTGGATCGGGTTGTCTCTGAGGCTTCTCGGGGTTGTGTTGTTTTCTTTAGGTTAAGACAACGAATCCGAAAAAGTATTGTGTTAGGCCTAACACTGGAGTTGTTCTTCCAAGGTCCACTTGTGAAGTTCTTGGTTCGTTCTCTCGTGATGTTATTGTGTTTGGTGTTTAATTTCCAAAGGAATCCTCTTTCGATATTATTCTTGTTTTGGTGTTTGTGTAGTGACAATGCAAGCTCAAAAGGAAGCTCCTTCCGATATGCAGTGCAAGGACAAGTTTCTTCTTCAAGGTGTAACTGCTAGTCCTGGTGTCACGGCCAAGGATGTTACTCCTGAGATGGTACTACTGATGATTTACTTTTGTTGATTTTTTAAATGGTTAATCATGTTTTGGTTCTTGGTTCATTTGTTTTTAATCTTCTAATGATACTTTGCAGTTTAGTAAAGAGGCTGGGTATCTGGTTGAGGAGACTAAACTGAGAGTTACTTATGTTGCTCCACCACAACCACCATCACCTGTTCACGAAGGTTCTGAAGAGGGCTCTTCACCAAGGGCGTCTGTTTCTGATAACGGCGCACAGGCTTCTGAATTTTCTGTAATTATTACATCTTTTTCAGGACTCTGGTAGATATAACATTTCCTCTTTTTCTTTTTGTAGATTCTCATGTGTGTTTGGTTTTAGTTTCAGAGATCTAGCGCGGACAAGGTTGAACCTCAAGAAAATACATCTGAGGTATTTTCATAATTCTTCTAAGCTCATATCAACCGTCATAACTACGCAAAACTTATCTGTTTCTGTCAAGTCTTTTTGTGTGTCTTTGCTCTGTTAAAAATGGCCATTAGTTACAACTTGGGAACTACTTTTATTGGAAAGTTGGCTTTAACAGCTTATGTATTAGGTAGGGAATCTTACTTTTTTTGTTGATTACTTAAAAGGTTCATTACACTTTTGAGAAACCAGCCAAGTCCTTAAGCCGCCCCATTACTTTTTTTATTAGTTTGTGAATGCTTTTGCATATTTTTTTTTTTTTAATCTGCACGAAATTTACTAGCTCTTAGCTGAGACCAGGTACCATGAAAGTCAAGTTATTATAACAATAGTTTCTATTATGAGCTGAATTTTGGTGTGATTGCAGGCAAGGGCTCTCATCACAAAGCTAACTGAGGAAAAACAGTCTGCCATTCAACTTAACAACAAACTCCAAAGAGAACTGGTAAACAACTTTCACTTGAATCTATCTTCCATAACGTTAGTTTTAGAACGAAACGATGATGATTAGCAATTACGATAAGCATTCTCAGTGTTTCTTCATGGTCTTGAGAAGAAAGCCAGTTGATGGGTTATTAGTTTCTTTTCAAAACAGTCATAACTCCCCATGAATGAAGATGGTTAATCTATCTAACCTTAAAGAATATCAACAAAAAAAAGTGTTAAACAAGTCTTACTTCGTTTAGATGCTGAGTTTGATTTCTGACGAAGTTTTGGTTGATCTGCAGGACCAGTTAAGGCGTGACAGCAAGAGAAGCCAAAGTGGTATCCCTTTGATGTACGTTCTTCTGGTCGGACTAATCGGTCTAATTTTGGGATACATTATGAAGAGAACATAACCACCACAACCGCCTCGAAGTTCTTAGTTCCACACACCACCACGAAGAAAAGAACAAAAAAAAAAAAAGAAACAGACTTTTCTTTGTTAACTCATTTTCCAGTTCAGAACATTCTTTTTCTCTTATCTGTATTTGACAATGTCACCTAAGAAAGGTGTGCCTCTAGGGGATTTATAACTCAGTTTGCTTTGATTTTAACTTTTGTAATCCAATGACTTCATTACATGCTTCACGTCCTAAAAGCTTCCTTGAATGTTGCACCACTCTCATTGAGCTCTCTTTCTCTCTGTTCATGTCTTCAACAAGAAAATCTCCGGTTGTTCCTCATTGCTCTGAACATTATTTGAATTTGGGTCTTCTCGATTCCAAATCATTGTCTTGTTCTCGCTTTAGTTGATCACTGCTAAGATGCAGGAAGCTGAAGAATATTCTCATGCGAAAGAAGCTTATAGTCTAAGAGATGACTTTTTCAAGCTGATTGAACTAACATGCGGATGCTTACCTTGATCCTTGAATGCTGCTCTTGGTGTGCCAGATGCTGCAGTGACAACAACAACCAACATTGCTGCAGACTCTGATCAGGGTAACCCAGTTTTATTAGCAGCAAAAACTGCATCTACAAACTTTGATTCTGGTGAAAGAAGCGTGCAGAGAGAGGGTGTGAGAGAGGCGCTAGCTCGAGGCAAGATAGATTTCTTATGTGAAGAAGAAATCATAAGGCTGGAGGAAGAAAGGAAAGCAGAAAAAGAACGTAAAAAGAAGAAGCGTGAAGTGGAAAATAAAATGAGAGATGACAAGAGGAAACAAAAGATGAATAAAAGTACGAAGCCAAATGACAAGGACAAGGGCAAGAAGTAAAAGACTATGAAGACAACTAACGTTTTACTCCTTTAGTTTGATTCTGTTATATTTTTCTAGTTATAACAACAATTAAGGTGTTTTCAAAACCAGTCTGCTCAGTTATATTATATGTGCCCTTCTGCCCATACGTTGTGAGTAGTATCATTCAAGTGAATCACTTCAAAAGTATGTGATGAAAGGTTTGATCTTTGTCATGAATGTTAGTTTGTAGGTATTTTGGTCATATAGATATCTCGGTGACATCAGTTGTTTGTTCTTGTTACATAGAAGAAACCCACGTTTCTAGTAGTTGAGTAGTACTATGTTTGG
This sequence comes from Moricandia moricandioides, assembly GCA_905132885.1. NCBI lineage: Eukaryota > Viridiplantae > Streptophyta > Magnoliopsida > Brassicales > Brassicaceae > Moricandia > Moricandia moricandioides. The sequence goes on along the minus strand of CAJHQQ010001475.1, from coordinate 80,118 downwards.
TCTGTTTTATTGTGGCTAACTTCCTTATTTTCAGTATAACTTTTGTCGTAAAGTATCCAAAGAGAAGTCTCCTGAGCAGTTAAATAACGTATAAGAGTTGGAAGAAGATGGCCATCGATGGTCAAAAGCATTGGACAGTTGGACTTGTGGCAATATTGATTTTATTTTGCGGTATAATTTTTTTTTTGAATTATACAGAGGTATCCTGGTCCCACAAAAGAAGTGGGTCCAGACTATTGTGGTATAATTGCATCAGACACATTTGTTTTCCCCGGTGGCAAGGTATATCTCTGATGAAGTTTAGATCAAAGACATTTATACATTGTCTATTGGATTATGGTAAACAAAACCGTTTAGAATTTTGAGAATTAGTTTGTGCATTGATTAGTAAAGTTGTGAGCTTTCAGTTATTTGGTAATACCCATAAGTCCAAAGAGGACATGAGAAGGAGTTGTTCCAGTTCCAGGACTTGTTGGTTGTATTACCATTACCATTTTACCCTCCAAGTCTTTGTCATAGCCTCATTCTCTTGTCAGCACAATAGCTCTGGAGGTTTTTAACTTCTTTGGATCGTTCTTTGGTGATTTAACTGAGTCAATGTTCAAACGTGATGTCTGGTGTCAAAGACTCCGGTTCACTCATCCCTGGACATGTTCAAACGTGATGTCTGGTATATTGAAGCCGTATACAGTTTTTTGGTTCAGTGTGAGTACTGGTTCGATAGGCAAATTCACAAGCTGTTGTCTGACCCGACCGGTTACTTTATTATTATAACAAAACCGGTTACTTTATTATTGATTCATTTCAATTTTTCTCTAGAAAATTGATTAAATAAAAGATTAAAATCATGTGGGGATGGTAATGAATGCGTTGTTCCCAAGCAGACTTTGGTAGATTTTGTTATATAAATAAATAAAAATCCGAACGGAAAAGGAAACTAGAAATGAATAATCAATTATCAATGATAATAAAAGGTGCGGTAATTAAGAAATGATTGGGAAGAGGAAAGACATGGGTGTGAGATCTTATTGTTATCGATTACAATAAAGAATGTTACCTTCACAATATCACTGCAGAATCTTAACACTTAGATTAAGCAGCTGATTATACCGTATAAAGTGGTAATACTGTGATTAACCATGTGATTGCATACTGCATTGGACTAACAAAAGGAATACTTATATAGTATATCATTTGATTGGCTAATAACATCACAATCAACACATTAAAACTTGATTAAACCCAAATTAAAAAAAAAAAGCTAAAAACAAAAGAAAGTGGCTTAAGATTTTTTAAAAATTGTTACGCTCTTTTAACATTTCCAAGCTGAGACAGCAACAAGTTCTTTCTTCTGCCAACATAACACGAACGAAGAAGAAGACGAAGAGTGTCTCTTCTCCAAATGAAACCCTCTCATCGGATTCCTCTGCAACAAATACTCCGCCTGTGTCTCCGCCGTCTGACTCAACATCACCGGAGTAAACCCACATTGTCCAAACAAGCTTCTCCATGGTGGAGATTTCTCCATCCAACGGTAACGATTAGTCAACAGTCTCTGTATCCACGGCTGCACACAAAACCTCTCGATGCTCGTAACAGCTTCAAGATTATTGACATTCCCTGACGCGTCTAGAGACTCGAGGAGAGACGTGTAGTACTGAAGCGCGTTGACCACAGCGTTGGGAAACAGCGCGTCGTTGTCCCGGTCGCAGATACTGTCTGAGCAAACGACGACGTTTGGAGAGATTTGTTTCATGAAGCGAAGGATTAACGGAAGGTAACCGGAGACGACGGAGCTGATTGGGAGATTCACGGCGATTGCTTCCTTCTCCGATGATCGAAGTAGAGAAAGAGGTGGGTTCAGAAGAGTCTCCATGTTCAGTAGCTCCATCTCGAAGGAAACTCCTGTCTCTCCGGCGAAAGCTCTGAGATTCTCTTCTGTGAATCTGAGCTCGAACTCGTCGGAGACAGTTGAAGGAGAGGAGAAAGATGTAACCTTTAGCGATATGTTTCTTCTTCCAGCGAGTTCTTGAATCAGAGACGACCATTGACCACCGTAACCGATGTCGAAATCGACAATGTGGATCCGGTCAAAACCTTCTAAAGACTCGAGGATTGTCTGGTTTGCTGTGAAGTTAACGAACTGGAGAAACGGCGACGTTTCGGAGAAGGCTCTGTAAGCTGCGATTTTAAGGAGAAGAGTATGAGGTGGAGGGAGAGGGAGAGAGTGCTGGAGTAGAGATTGGAGAGATTCTGTTACATACAAAGCCGCTCTTTGAAACGGAGGTTTAGGATTGTTGTTGTTAAGGTTGTGATTGAGCCGCGCCAATATCCCTTGCGCGAGTACGGGATTGTTATCGGTTCCGGTTAGCTCCGCCGCCGCGTTGAGTAGCTGGTCAGTGATTACCGTCAACGACTGCTGCTCGTCTTCGGTTTCAGCTAGCTTCGGCGGCGTGAGAAACGGGTTGTGAGATTCGTGACCCGGATCCGAGAACGGGAAACCCCACTGGTGGTGGTGGTGAGAAACGGGTTGACCCGAGTTGAGTCTTTTTGCAGGAGGAGACGACCCGCCGGAGAAGAAACACGGGTTTGGGTTCGTCGCAATCTGGAACTTCACGTCTTCTTCCGGCGGTGGTGGCTCGTCGAGAGGGAAGCCGTAGCCGAAGAGTGGATTAGGGTTGTCAATAACCGGGTCGGATCCAGAACCCGGGTCGAAACCCATGAACTCAGAACCCGGATCCACTACATCGCCGCTCATAATGAGTCTAAGAATGCTCTGCTCTTGTCCCGGAGAAGCGGAGAGAACTCCGTCGAGATCCTCGAAAGTCATTTGATTGCATTTCCCAGCGCCGCCGCTGGGACCACCGTGAGAGGAAGACAGCGTGGTGGTTGAGGAAGAGAGGTAGGGGCTTGGACTTCTGATAGAGTCTAGAACAGAAGTAGGCTCGCCATTGTTAACACCGACAACACAACAGAGATCTTCACGTGTTCCGTAAGAAGAATCTAAGAAACCCAGAAGACCATTTCCTTGTAGTTCCTCAAAGGGAAGGGGCATGACCAATCTAAGAGAGAGAGAGGTTGAGTAAGAACAAACAAAACCCTAGATCTCAGAAGAGAAAACGAAGATGGAAGCTTGAAACTGATATGGTCGCCCACATTTTATTTCTTCTCGATCTTTATTCTATCTCATGTCGTGTCTTCCCTCACTCTAAATGCTTTGCAATAACATACCAAAGTGATGATCTCCCTTCATCATCAATGCCCGCCCCTCTCTCTCTCTCTAGATTTTGTTTTTCCCTGTGTGTGTGGTGCCTTGTGTCTGTAGATTTACTTATCTACATCTGTATCATTTCATATTCCCCCACCCTACTCGTATTTACAGCGCGTGCTTCTTACTCTCTCTCTCTCTTGGGACATCATTCATTTGTATTTTTCTTGTATTTTTGACTTCAAAATTTCGTATTTATGTGATCTTTTTTTTTGGCAAATAGCTCTGCATTTGTTAAGCAAATATTTTACGTTTGCGAAAAGAGAAAGTTAAAAATAAGATTGAGAACTCTACTTGCACTATTCAAACTTCGATTTACCATTACTGTTTTATTTCTCGTTGAATATATAAGTTTATAAGTCAAATTATATTAACAATTAAAATAATTGATGTTAAAAATATTATACTATTAATGACCAATAGTACGGGAAAATGGGTTTTTAATTCCCGAAGTATTTGAAATCGGCAATTTTAATACTCAACTATTATTTGCGCAAAATTATTCCCCAACTAATAGTTGACGGTGCGAAATTAGGACCGAAATAGTCAACCATTAACTATTTAACGGGAATATAACAGTTTCCGTCAATTTTTTAACGGTTCACTATTCTAATCATAATTTTACTCAGTCAATAATTAGTTGAGGAATAAATATGCGCATATAATACTTGAGTATTTAATTTGCCGATTGAAAATACTTGAAGAATTATAAACAACAATTTCTTTTAAAATAAAATTATAATTTAACATATTCTTAAGTTATATATAACCAATATAGAATTTTTTTACTTTAAAAAAATTGAGGTTTTATAGTGACATGTATAATAATACAAATAATTATAATTGTATTTCATGTTTATAATATTATTTAAGATGGTTTTTAAAATAATTTTTAACTAAAAAAATTCAATTTGAATAAATATTCAAGATACATAGAGATGTATTTAACTGGAAGTTTTAGATGATTTGTATTAAAATAAAAAATCCACTGTCATTTAATCATAAATTAAAAATAAAGAGAAATTGCTAAGAATAACATAAGTTAAATACCACTTTACAAAAATACACACTATCAAAAATATATTAACATTTGAGTTTACACTTTAGTGATTATTTTTTGGGTTTAGTGTTGAAGAGATGAGACTGAGTTTCTAAATGTTTTATAAATATTTAGAAAAACTAATTTAGTATATTTTAATTGTAATTTAAAGGTATTTTTGAAAATTATCATTAGTTAAAGGTAAATTTGTAAAGTGGTGTCAAACTTATGTTATAATTGCAGTTTCCCCAAAAATAAATTATTTAAAATCACTCTTATTAAACTTGACATATCATAAAATACTCTGAAATCTATTGTTACTAAAAATATTTTAAGAGCAACTTTTCAAAATAAATAATTTATTTGGTTTAATAATACTTTGAAAAGTTGCTCTTAAAATACTTTCAATAACAGTTGATTTCAAAGTATTTTATAAAATGTCAAGTTTAATAACAGTGATTTTAAATACTCAAGTATTATATGCGCATATTTATTCATCAACTAATTATTGACTGCACAAAATTATGATTAGAATAGTGAACCGTTAAAAATATAACGGAAACCGTTATCTTTCCGTTAAATAGTTAATGGTTGACTATTTCGATTATAATTTCGCGCAGTCAACTATTAGTTGGAGAATAATTTTGCGCGAACAATAGTTGAGTATTAAAATTGCTGATTTCAAATACTTCGGAAATTAAAAGCTTATTTTCCCCCAATAGTACTATACTATTACTATTTACTTACGTATCTATACTACTAAAATAGAATCATTTTTAAAAATATACCATAAAAAGTTGTTTTTTTTTTATGAAAACCATAAAAAAGTTGTTGAATCTATTCATTAGTAACTTAACATATTAAAATTTGATTATCTAAGAATATATCAACCTACTTATACAGAATATATTGTGAAATCTATTGAAATTTATTTTAAGAATTTGTTCTTTGTTACAACGCAAGCTCGATCCCACCTTTCACAGAAGCAAAGTTTATTGGTTAAAACTTAAAAGTATATGGATCTTGCCACGTATGGGATGGATTATCTTCTCCAGTTTTTATTCGTCAAGGTAAAATCTATAGTGGTCACTCAGTAATGTCTAACTCATGCTACTTAATATAATGACATTTTTAAATAGTTACATTATTTAAACATATTTTATTATATATTTCATTTTTATATTATCATCTAATAATAATAATAATAATTCTGGCACTCATTATGTGGAAAATATATGTATATCATATGGCTAATTTACATATAATTTATGTGGATAATTTAATCGAATCATAACCAAACTAATGATTTATTTTTAATATCTAACATTTACTGGTTGTGTCATATTCGATTTTGGTTCGGTTCAATAACAAAGTTGGAAACCGGCTAATATACAAAAATTTTAGTCTAGTTAAGTTTTGATTTGGTTCAAGTTTTTCAGATATTTATAGATTTATAGATAAAATATTAAATAATTTGGGATTTTCAATTTAAATATCAGGTAATTCAGATTTTTTTGTATAAAAATTATCGGACTATCGGATAATTTTAAATATTTTGAACAAGAAATGTTATTTCATAACTTGGTTTTTCGGGTATTTAAATATATAAATAGTATTTTAGAATATTTGCTTAATTAAAAAGTGTATATAATTAATATTTTGTAGGTAAATAATTTATATTTTAAAAATTCAGCTTATCATTTGGTTCTTAGTTCGTTTTCAGATTTTTGGTTCCAAAAATATATCGCATGCTCGGTTATTTATGAATTCAATTATTTTTGTTTTAGTTCTTTTTTCAGCTTGGTACAGTTCGATTCATGTTTTGGATAACTCAAATCTATATAATATCTTATACATAAATTTATTTTAAAAGACTTTATTTAATTTCGAAAACAAACCTATGCTTTTTAAGTGCGGACCAAAAGCTAGTTTACATTTAAAAAAAAAATACTCTCGGATATCCCTAAAAAAATTGTCAAAAAATAGATTTCGAACAGAAAAATGATTAGAATAAGTTTTATTAAAGAGTATATATATATATCCTTGGGTTAACTATTTTAACTTAGAGTTTAGAGCTACAGTGATGTTTTGGAACTGAAGTTTAAAATATATAAAAAAAAACTATTTCGGTTATTTCTTTAAGGGCTATTTTTGTAACAAAACTTAAAAAGATTATTTGAGAGAATTATCCTTTTAAAAATCTTTATATACTATGTTATTATTTATAATTATGAGTTTCTTATTTTTAAGAAGTGATTTATGTTATCTACAGTTATCATATTGAAAATATGATGAAAACATTTCATAATCCTCTAAATCTAAATTTTCAGCGGTTTATAATTATTCTTTCTGCGAATAATTATTCAGCTATTTAGTTACTTTTCTATTCACTTAATATATCAATCATACTCAGTGTTTAGTCAAGTAATCTAACTAAACTAGTGAGTTTAAAAGTATATAACAGTGTTAGTGTTGAAAAAAAAATATTTTAAATAAATTTCGTTGCATTTCAAAGCGGGAACCAAATTAAATACTACTTGCCAAATAATATAAGGTACCTAGAGTCTCTAGAAAACCTGCTAATTTGGAAAAACAATAAAAATAAAAATACTTTTTTTATGATAATACTTTACAGACCTTTTATACTCAGCTATTAGTTGTTATTTTTTTGTATTTAAATGTTTCTATACATACCGAAGAAGTCCGCATTTAACAAAAGAGTGATTGATTTTAAAATATTGTATAAAAATCTAAAATCTATATACTATACTGAATTTAAAATTTGAGATGATTTGATTTTGATTAAAGTTTTAGATGATTTCCATGAATTACAGAGTTTAAAGTGAATTTTATCAACTCACTCTAAAATATCATTTAAAATCATGAAATTTGATTTTTTAACTAAAAAAATTCACCCAAACATTTTAAAATCACATAAAAATTTAAAAATCCACATTTTAAGATATTTTTAATAATAGTTTTGTGAAATAATTATAAAATGTCAAGTTCAATAACAGTAAATTTTCATGTTTGAATAATAGTGAATTTATCATTTTTATACAAATTACTTAAAACTCTAGTTGTATACACCTAGCTAAGTTGTTGCGTCTAAAAACTAAAACTGTATTGATCCTCTGTGATGTTGAGAAGTACAAAGTAACTCCCGAAGACTTATTGACAAACTGGAAAAATATTTGTCATCTACAATAACATCAAAAATACTTATGAAAGAAATCAAATAACTCATGAACCACCAACGTTGGAACTGTTGGTGGTTATGTGCGCATGAACGAAGGGGAGACATTGCTTATATGATTGTCATAAAGCCAATTCCATATCTCTATTTTTTTCTAACCAGAAAAGAATAGATTAGTCATAGTAATTGGATATTACAATAATAAGAGACATGTTTTTTTTTCAACACAAACAAGAAAACGCCATGTGAACTTCCACCATCTCTTTGTAATCTTTCTAATTGTATTAAATTATAGACTTTCTGGTTTTTACCAAATTGCGTATATTTAGTTAACTTGATTTCTAGCTGGACTGGCTAAAGGAAAGACAAACTGCGTATATTTAGGCTTCAATTGACTGTGTAAAAAATAAAATGGATGAAAAAAGTTGAACAAAATTTTACTTTTAATGAATTGAATTGAAAAAAAAATTGAATAAAGAGGAAAATTTCATTTTCCACTTGTTCGTCGTCAAAATTTAAAGAGGAAATATTTATTCAAGATTTCCTACCTACATGAGACTCATGTATTAATATTTTGACAAAAAAATTAACTTAATTGGTATGAATTTCAAGGAATAACAAATTCAATATTTTTTCCCTAAATTATGGTCAACCAATTGAAGCTTTAGTCTTTAATTTAATTGCCATTCGGTTGCACGTAAACTATTAATACGGCTAATTTGATACAAGAAGGTAAACATATTAGAGTTAGTGTGATCAACGAGGATAAAAAAATCTCCGGAAATTATTTGTAAAGTGATTTTGACACATGTATTTACAATCATTTTCATTAAATAAATGTGACACATTATACTATAAATGATTATATGACTTATGTTAAATGTGACATGTATAATTTCATTTAATGTTTATTTATATCTATAATAAAACTTTTGAATATAGTAATAAATTATATATCATCATTAAAGCAATTATTTAAATATAACATTAAATAATATAATTAAAAAATATAATAATATTTTACAAATTCTGAAATATTATTTATTTCTATTTACAAATTCTAGTATATATTCTTTAATGTAATTGAAAATAAATAAAATTGTTTATTGTGTCTTAATTTATTTCAATTAAATCAAAATATATAATAAAATATTGGTAAAAATAATAATAAAAAAAATAAAAAAAATTGTTTTCAAATATAATTTAAATTAAAAAATTCTGTTATTGAACATTGTGCAGGAAAACACTTAGTTATAAAAATATGTACAGTGAGATTATTATACAAATATATTTTGCTTCACGATCAGGAATGTCGAAAATGTTCCAAATAACTATTTTTATAAAAACTGTTTTGATCGTGTTATATTTACTTATATAAATGTGAAAGAATGCGAGTGAGGTAATCACATTCAACATTCAAATGGGTACAGAACGTTTTGTAGATATAATCAATAACGAAATGTAAATTCCACAAATTAGATGCTAGTCTTCTCCGACCACCTCTCTAATCACCAGCTAAACTTTTTTCTTTCTATTAGGCTTGTTACTTAAGGTGTAATTGGTACTTAAGAAATAGAATTGAATAAAAAAGAGTTAAAAGAGCTGAAAATAAGAGAGAGAGAGAGAGAGAGAGAGAGAGAGAGAGAGAGAGAGAGAGAGAGACCTTTATTTCAATAGTAACCAGAGTACTATTAAAAAGGAAATATTACATTTGATTATTGATAAATTATAGTTCAATTAATAATAATACAAGACTTAGAGTAAATATTTACTCCATTATGATTTATAACCGGTCGGTCACAGCCTAGAAGTTTTAATTGTTTCAGGTCAATCAAGTTTCAATTGTTATGTTAAGGAATTTCAAAAGAGGTGTAACTTAGATGAATCATGTCATATCCAGGTCACAATCCAAAACAAGGACCGTTTAGTTGTTATATATGCCAAATTATGTTTTTTTTAATTTATTTTTGGTTATCGAGACTTATTATTATCATGCACATTGTGCTACACAAAACTAATAAATCTGATTCGAGTATAAAAATATATAGCGACGGCGAAAATAAAACATAAAGTAAAAGATATTGAATAGATTGTATGAGCTTTATAATATGTCATGACAACAACCAACAAAAACATGTAGTGTTAACCTAATGTTTGCTGGTCAAACTATATAATATTAGTGATTGATACATTAATCACATCCCTAAGTTATAATTTCTAAAATCTAGAAACAGTTGACACCAAATAATTAGACGAACAAATCCGACCGGGGCATGGCAGTATTACTAACTAGTTTATTATAATTTATAAGGAGTTCCTCTAAATTATTTAGTAATTAACAATCTAAGGTTATTTTTTTCTCAAAAAAAATATATAAGGTTACGTCACTTATGAACTTATGTCGACATTGTTCTAGAATTTAAATGACTCTTTAAAAGTTTAGTTTCGAATCTGTTGACATCTAAAAGTTCAGTAACCTTGGAAGCGAATAATCTAATCTTGATCCATTGTTTGTTCAGTAATTTTGGAAGCGAATAATCTAATCTTGATCCATCTAATTTATTAAAGTTGAGTCTTACTTTTATCAACTGATAAAAAGTTCATTGAATTATTTCATTAGTAATTTTTATATATTAAAAATAATATTTATATATTAGATCATTTTAATAAAATATACTATCACAAATAAGAATATTATACTATAACACTATTTATTTTGGAACATTTTCTATTTTATTTTAAAAAATCTTATAAAAATATTTTGATTATCAATTGTAAATAATAAACTAAATTCATAATTATTATTAAAATATTAGAATTAGTATTATTTAAATTTAAATAAAGAAAAAAATATTTTTATTATATAGTATTTTAATTTATAAAGTTAGAAATATAAATTTAAGTTCAATAAAAATAATTATAAAAGATTAAAAAAATATATTATATGATTTTTATTTTAGATTTAATGGTTTATGTTTGTAAATTAAATAAAAGAATGTAGCTTATTTAAATTACAAAATCTTTAAAATAAATTTTGATCAATGAGAATTATAAACAAACTCTATTCTATTTTCATTACAAAACATCAAAAATTAATGAAATGGGTTAAATAGATAAATTATTCTATTTTGATTCTTATATGGTTATGTTTATTTTATTTTTTAAGAAATATATTAAATACAAATAAACTATATATTAATATCTCTTGTTTCATCAAAAATAAAAAAATATGAATAAAACTATATATAATTATATATTAATAATATGGAGCAAGACATATTAAGTTACATAATATAAAACACCAAATAGTAATAAATATTTTATCAGTTTGTCATAAAACTTAATATAAATATCCGCGCAAAGTCTAGTTGTTTTTAATCCAATATAATCAGAGTTGGTCATAGATGATTGCTGGTTAGCTAAATTGTAATCATGTCACTTCTTACAATGGGTTTATGGATATTTATTTTTTGAGGGTGTTTTTTTAATCCCATAGTAATGGTAACTTGTTTTGGGCTTTATGGGTTCGGTTGAACTTCATTGACCTCTTGTTAGTTACTATGGGCCTTGGTCCATAGCTTAACCACTAAAATCGTCTTTGTTAAATCAATTAAAGCTTAAAAAGTTCCTTAAATCACGTTAACTTGCCGAAGAAACAAATAAAATATAACCTCTATCAGCTTGCAGTAATCTAAAAGGAAACAGGAATCGCTATGATATATATACACACAACACAAGTTTTAAATTCAGTTTTTATTTTATTTTTTTGTTAAATTCGGGTTCGGTTCGTTTTCTTTCTTACTATTTTTTCGAGAAATTTGAATTCGACCCAACATCTCCGGGTCAGGCCCATGGTGGGTGTTGGGCTTTACCAAGACAATGATGGGTTTTGTTTGGAAGCCGACATGGCATTAAAAGACAAATCACATGGGAAAGAGACACGTGTCCAACTTAACGGTAATGGCGGCTCCGTGTTGTGGTTAGGGCACGATCTTTAGCAGCAAACATAAAAACAAGGCGGTGATGGTCCCACGCACACTTGTCTGCTGCATTGTGGGACCCCACTTTTCAAATTGGTCCCACACGTTTTTTGCTCTTTTCTTATTCCCTCTCCGTAAATGCTTTTTCCCAACTCACTCGATCCTATTCAATTATTTATTACTTATAAGTCTAATCTTTTTTTTTTTTTTTTTTTTGTCGTCACTTATAAGTCTAATCTTTTGTTGCATTATTAGACAAAACGCCAAATATACTTTCCTTCGGTTTTGGAACGCCCTCGCATCAGGAAGTAACATAGTCGTCTCATCATGTATAGATGTGCCTTTTTTTAACCATGCCGATGTTTTCGTTTAACACGTTTATATTGTTTCAAGAAAAGTGTAGTGTCATATCACTGAACAAGTTTTCCACTACCATCCGATCAAATCATTGAACGAAACTCATTAGCATGAAGTTCTTATCATGTCTGCCAAGTTTAGTGTAAGTTTATTGACATTTCAGTATTGAACTGCAAGGTTTTGGTGTGTTACGTATGTTGTGTTACTTTGACTGGTCTTGTGTATATTCAGTACAATTTTGCATGCTCCTATAAACCAGACTTAAAATCTCTCTCTCTATATATATGTATTCATTGTATTGAAGAAAGTCAAACATATATAATAATAAATTTGCATTTATTCAACCCTATATAGTTAACTACAAATGATATTCTTTGTATTGAAGTACAGTTAGACATAAAATACAAATACTTGTTAAGACTTTTGGGGTTTTAGCAGACACTACCAGTGTCCATTTGTTGATAACATCAAGCTATGTCCATTGTTCATTAGAAGCGTGGGAATTAGTACTTAATTTATTAGCATTAGATGCATGTATATAATTTCATAAAGTCAACGTAATGCAAAGAAATACCTAGGTGGTTGTAATGTCATTATGTTCACGTTGCCACGAACAACTGAACATATCATGTATAAAATTGACCAGCACATATATATATATATATATATATATATATCAATGTAAATGATTTAATAATACGTACACATACACAGACCATGAAAGGATCACATACCAGACCGTTGCAATACTTGATAGTTAAGCACATGGGTGTGGTCGGGTGGCGAATGGCGTCTTAGTGTCCGTAATGGACCAGGGTTCGAAGCCCCGTCAACTGAGGTTCACTCATGTGTGTAGCCAGTCGACAAAGGTATCTAACTTGGGAGAAACCGGGTCACGCTGACGCCGGTGATCAGATCCCATAGATTAGTCGGTTAGATCTCGGTCTGTTAGACACTCTGGTTATAAAAAAAATACTTATAGTTATATATTGTCAATTAATCACAGATAAACATCTTATTCATGTGTGGTGTTAGACTTTGAATAATGCGTTAAGTCAATAAGCCATGCATATAATGAAATAAATTAAAACAAACTTGGTTCAAAGTTTCTGTGAAAAAATAACCTAGGTTTTTACCTGACAGAAATGCAACAACCCGTTTGAAGAATGTTTTGGCAGAAAAAGGCAGCTAACCTTTTTATCAATCGCCATTAGTTAGAAATATTCATCTTTACGCGTATGTTAAGCTTCCCGAGAAGCACACACATTAAAGTGAATTAAAAGCGAGTTAGGGGACAAAGTTAGCAAAGTAGCGTAAATCCATGCATAATGTTTGCAGGCTTCAACGTAGAGACAAAGAGGTAGGAGCTAAAACCTCTTCTTGGGATAAACAAAGAAGCATATGCCAAAAAAAAAAAAGAGAAGCATATGCATCAAAAACCCTAATCCTCCTTTTTGCACGTTTCAATGACTAGCTAGATTTTCGCCTCCATTAATAACACAAATAAAAAGTATACAAGAAATAGTTAAGCGGTCAATGTATAACTATTAGAGAGTGGATACAAGTTTGGTCGTTTCACTTTCGATAGGAAGTTTCTCTGGTTTGGGTCAGTGAATCCTTAAGAGACAGAAGAGGGGCCACACAAACACCATAATCTGACCTTCGCTATACATTTGCATGTTCTCTTCTTCACCTCTACCATCGAAGACCCTTAATTTTCTCTTTCTCTCTTTCTATATATGCCTTAAGCATTTAAAACAATCACCATATCTTCAAAACGTCATATCTCTCTCTCTATATCTCTCTCTATATATTGGTCTGGGACCATCTCGGTTATAGTCCAAGTCCTCGTTTTGATTGCTATTACTGGTATGGATACGTTGAGGACTACTTGCTTCTATTTTCTTTTGATCATTTTTGTCAACCTTTCTCGGACTTGTTTATGCGATTCTCGCCGTCTTGGACCCATGGAGAAAAAGCTTGGTGTGAGTCGTGATCACTTACTTGCGAAGGTAATCCCCTTTGCTTTCTGATGTTAGATCCTGTGCAATATATAGGGAACATTCTTAAGAAGAATAGAAAAACTGTTTTGACTGATTCACAAACGCATATGTATATAATAAAACATGGATTCATTTGACTATGGTTGGTTCATTTGTGTATAAGGTTGTTAATTTAAATATGCCTGTCTTTTTATTAGTGTGTAGATGTATCAAAATCCATATCTTTCTCTTCAAATCAAATCTAATTATATTTAAGATTCGTAGGTCTTATAGGGTCCAAACATACTAACTAAAGTCAATCATAAGTTTGAAAGCAGCTTATATGGTCAAGTAGTGTAGCTAGTTTCACTTGTATTTCATAAAATCTCCCGTATTTGTAGTATTAGTAAATATAAGACATAGTTAGTTAAGCTTTATGGAACTATAAATCAATAAACACTCATATATACAAAGATATTAATTCTTTTTTTCTTTGGCATAGAACAACGAAGATATCACAAAACTAGGCGCTCCATCAACAAACGATACGAAAACCTTTATGAGCGAAGCACCGACCGAACATGCCGTAGCTAATCATCATGGTCAGATCAGTGAGAATAGTACGAAGGACGGTATCAGAGTAAAACGAGCTTCACTAGACAAAACCATGTCGTCGTCTAAAAGAGTCTCGAGAACTTGGAAAGTTCCCAAATATTCAAAGAAGCAGCCTAAATCAGATCAGGAACGTCCAGCATTCAATCTCGATTATATGCAGCCCACTACGCATCCGCCTCATCATAATTAACATGTTACTGATCAAATTTCCATGTTGTGCTCTTATATATAAATACTAAAGCCACGAAGAATGTCTACATTTTAAACGACCTAGTTTGAAGCTTTATATAAAATACATATGTTAATAAATCAAATAGTAAAACAGGTTCTTGATATATATTGTACAATACTACTCCGCTTGCATTTCTTGATCTTGTGACTATACCACGCTTTCGTGCGCATATGACGATCATGATGGATGAAATAGAATGCAATGTGTGTGTTGTATTGATGTTCATGACTATGTAGTGTCTATCTTAATCTCTATAATGTTTATCCTTATCTCTATAATGGACTACTATATTTACTCGTCTCTATATGCCATGCATGGTAATACCTCAGTTGTGAACCTTTTTGTTGTTTAAGAATTTGTTAAGTGTTGTGATGATACTAATTACGAATATACTTTTGTTGTTGTTAAGCATTCAGTGATATTAAGGTAGGAAATATATGATAACATTACGAAGGTACGTAACATTACAAGTTAATGAATTCACGTATTTGATTAAAAAAGAAAGGTATTCATGATAGACTAATTTACTAATGCTGATTGATCACGATTCAAATCTCCAAAGCTGCAATAGATTTAACTACTTCATCGTTACGTAGTTTTCTACTAACTATAAGTTTTGATGGCATTTTCAGTAAAGTAAAGTTTTTTTTTGGTGCTAAAAAGTAAATTTGAAACCGAAAAACACAAGAGATTGCCTTTAAAGTGACAAAAAAACTGTATAAATTTTATTTGGCATGCATGCTGGTTTATTTACATAGTAATTTTGATACATACTAATACGGATGGAAACATTTTCAGTTAGTGTACCCTAGTTTTGCATTTGAGAGAAGAAATATTTACCTTTGATTAAGTACTGATGGATTCAACCCATTTGGAAGTCATGGGAGACAATATTCTCTTTGGCCGGTTATTCTAACGCCATATAATTTGCCTTCATCTTTGTGGATGAAACGAGAGTTTTTCTTTCTCTCTATTATGGTGCATGGCCCTGAGCATCCTAAAAGATCCCTTGACGTTTTTTGCAGCCATTGATTAATGAATTGCAAATCTTATAAGCACATTGTGTTGAAGTGTATGATCTATCTTCTAGACATAATTTTATGATGTGTGCAGTGATTATTTGGACCATAAGCGAATTTCCCGCATACGGGATGTGATCAGGATGGATAACACATAAAAGATTAGTGTGTCCCTACTGTCAAGATAACACTGACACATTTTAATTGAAGAATGGAAGGAAGATATATTGGTTTGATTGTCATATTTTGTTGAACGCCATTCAGAACAATGCCGAGGTTATGTATATCTAGCTTGGTAGATTTTAAGATACAATTTGAGAACCTTTAGGAGGTGTTATTCATTGATGGATTTAAATAGAGTTTAAATCTAAGGATAATCTACTCTTATTCATTATAAGAGTTTAAATCTAGTGTTATTGATCTTGCGTTTATAATATTATTATTAAAATAGTTTAAATATATTGTTATTCAGTGTATAAGATGTAAGGTCATAGTTAAAATCTAATGTTGAATGATTTGACATTACTTTTGTGAGTAAATTTTGGTAGTCAGAATCCAAAATTTACCCAAAGATTTTCAATTGAAAAAATCAATTCTCATAATTATCAACTCATTTTATATGTGAGCATGTTCAACCCTAAGGGGTTCTTATTATTTATTTTTTTAAATTAAAAAATAAACAATCGCGAACCGCCACGTATCAGTGGGGTCCGCGAACAGTACAAGAACCTCTTAAGAACAACTCTTAATTAAGAGTTTTAGCAGGTGGTTCTTAAGAGTATTGGTGGGCCTCATCCGTTAAGAACCCGCTTAATCTTGCTCTGAGTTTCCTTACCCAAACTTTGATATTATTTTCTTTTTTTCTTTTGACGTTTTCTTCTTTCTCTAAACACAGTCGTGAGTCTTCTCATGGTGAAGCAAAAATTTCAATTTTTTTATTAATCAGAATTCCTTTATTAATCAGAATTCCTTTGTTATTTCTTGACTTTTTTTAATTCTTTCATAGTTGTATTTTTCATTATCAAAGTGGTATGAAATAAGGAGGTGTTTTTATTAAACTTTTATGTGTTTTATTTTTCTTATGTTGGTTTTTGTTTTGCTTTTGATACATTTGAACTTTTTATTTTATTTTATTTTTCATATAATCTTACAATACTGAAAGGGAATATGGTGAGTGGAGAGAGTGTCCACGTCCTCAAAAAAAATTTAGCCAATGGGAAAGTCCTATTCTGCCATGTCATACCGTTTTTGTCGACTAAAGAGAAAATGGATTTTTTCGTTTGGTTTTAATAATAATTAACCATTTCCCATATGAAGCCCACCTCTACAACCCTAATATTTTTTGATGTAGACGACGATCGTGTCCGGCTTTTTCATTCCCTGCAATCGATGTTTCTTCTTTGTATTTATTACAACCAATAAGGATCATTAACTCATGTTCTTCAATCTTTTTTTAATTGTTTCGTTTCACCTCCCATGGTTACTCCTCCTATTTAAATCATTTCCTCTAATGTTACAGCACATAAAATTTACATCCTCGGACGAAAAAGATCACGTTATGGCCATGAACCTGCTAACTCCACCGGAAAGTATCTCCCATCCTGAATTTTAATGATGTCTCACTAGGCCAGCTGAATCAGAAGTCCGATTCCGATTAATCTCATTTCTAGGAGGCGAGAAACACATAAAGGGCTAGATTGGATGCTTATTGGCTTGGATCTGCTCCTCATCTATGAACAGAAAAGGTATAGCTATTATTCTTAATCTTATGATTACACTATCCTTACAATGAAAATTATAAATAGCAGGATACTCGATATATTATATTAATACTGTATAGAGTTAATTAAGTCAACTCGGTTAATCTATACACATGTATGTCATATCAGGTCAATAGACCAATAAAATATTGTCTGACAAAGGGTTGGTTGTAAATTCTGATGGAGGACTCAGTAGCGAAAGTGTTTACTAATTAAACTGCTAAGGGAGAATAAGGTATGTACCAGTCTATATCAAGATGCTTCATTATCGGGCTTGACCAGTTTTGATTTCATGATTTTTTTGATATATTTTAATTTTTTGATTTTTTGATGTATATAACACACAACAATTTGCAGCAATAAATTTACAGAGAGATATATTCTTATACTCCAAGAATGTGAAGATTGACTTTGACTTCAATACATTAAGTAGATATCTTTGACAATCGTTGCCTCATATTCCTTCTGTTTCATAAAGATGCATATTTTAGAATTTTTACGCATATTAATAAAATATATGAAATTTAAATTACCAATGCATAAATTTTTGTAACTTACTATTTCCCATAATTTTTACCCAATAAAATTATAAATTTTTTATAAAAGTTTACAATTTATCATTAACTATTGCATTGAAAATGTAAAAAGTATAACATTTTGAAATAATTTTTTTTGCTAAAATATGAACCAAGCAGTATATGTTTTGACTTTGACCACTAGCGAGTCGCTTATAATTGGAAGGTTTCTAAATCCCTCTATATATTAAATGAGAAGTACATTTGACACGTGTCGCTCATACAGCCCTTCTCAGCCGAAATAACGCGATTCTATTGGTTGATTTTTTAGAAATTCATTTTTGATTTATTTTTCTCATCTACACAACTTAAATGGAAAGAAATATAAACACTTACCTTATATTGTAATCTCGGTTCAAAATAAATCTTTTTACGATGATTTCTCTTTTTAATGCATTAAATACTCATTAAATAAGACAGATTGAAGGGAAACAACCGTAATTGTCGAGAAAATTTGTAGATCATTTGGTTCGTTATTAATTATTTGTTATTAGTTTCCTTATAACAAATATTAGTTTCCTTATAACAAATATTAGTTAATACATGTAATAATTAGTTGCCTTATAACAAATTAATTAATTTCACAATAATATTAGTTAATACATGTAATAATTAGTTTCCTTATAACAAATATATTACTTGCGCAAGAATATTAGTTAATACATGTAATAATTAGTTTCCTTATAACAAATATATTACTTGCGCAAGAATTATTACATGATACATGTAATAATTAGTTTCCTTATACCGAATAAATAACTTGCGCAAGAATATTAGTTAATACATGTACTAATTAGTTTCCTTATAACAAATATATAACTTGCGCAAGAATTAGTTCCCTATACATGTACTAATTAGTTCCCTATACATGTATCTGACTGTGTTTGTTTTTTTTTATATGGAACTGATGAGTTCTCTTTGTTGTGTTTTTAGAGTTGGCGAGAGACGCATTACACTCTGAGGGATTTCATGTTCTTGGAGGCTACATGTCCCCTGTAAATGATGCATACAAGAAGAAGGTATACTTTTCGCAACCTTGACATCTTCAGTTTCTTCCAGTAATGATGAACCTTATATTTTTAAATCGTTTACTAATGTCCGTTGTAAAATTCTGTTTACTATTTAATCTCCTTTAGAAATAATATAAGTCATCAGTTTCTGTGTAGGGACTTTTACCAGCAGAGCATCGTTTAGAGATGTGTAATCTATCCTGCAAAAGCTCGGACTTTATAATGGTTGATCCGTGGGAGGTACTCTCTCCCTCTAGCCCCCATAAGCTTTTGATAAGTTCTCATTAGAGGAACAAAGGGTTGTGTCCTTACAAAACCGGAAATGGCGTTTCTACAGGCATCCCAAGACAGCTACCAACGGAGTTTGATGGTTTTATCAAGGGTCAAGACCTTCCTTACAACAAATGGAATTGTAGCTGAGGGTAAGTTAACTGCAAAAATTGTCATGTGTGCCCTTTAGCATCTTTCTATTCATGATTTCCTGTGTGGAGATGCACCTCATTGTAGTGGACCTGCAGGGACACATGTCACTTCAAGCGCTGTAATGCCTTCACTTCCATTGACCATAAACTGGCTACGAGATTGCGTACGCCGAAACCCTTAGCTGAAACTAGAGGTGAAGTCTAAGATATATTCATCATCTACTTAAGACTCTTTTAGAGTAGAACAGAGCATTAACTTCTTTGGTATTGTCTTCTTCTTGTGTTTTTCTTTTCCATGCAACAGGTTCTGGTCACAGGATCGCTACATCTTGTTGGAGATGTACTCAGATTGTTAAAGAGATAGATTATTCTTTACCAAATCTGAAAAAGGGCTCCTTAAAGAGTAATCTTACAAAGATCCAATTGTTTCTATAAATCACCTTTTTTTCATAATTACCAATTGATTTTTTTGTCAATTTATCTTATTAACATGAGAAGCCTCATCTAAGCTTTGTATCATTTTGTTACACAATTTTATATTTTCTCTCATGTCTCTAACGTTGCATATTAACCATGAGTTGAGTTGAACTGTTGATAATAGCTGCACAAAATGATGAACATATGAAATATTTAGTACTAAAACAAAATGCTTCATGTAACCTCAACATGTTGACGACGGTATCAAGGACAACCTTATTTTCCACCAGATTCTTTTCAGCTACATCTTTCTCATCGATGTATATTATTATATATATACAGTTGACTCATCCGCGTATCCGGCAATGAATATTTACATATAAACTAAACTGTAACAGTTATTAATATATATTTTGTTTAGTTTTATATTATTTTAATTAAGAATGTATATTATTTACGAGTTATTGAATTGTAATGTTTTAATGTATTTGATTTTATAGAACATTCAAAAATTTTATGATATTTTTTTCTAATTTTTTTGTTGATTTTAATTTCGTGTAGTTAGTTTCATATTATTTGTATGGTTATTATAATTATAATCTTGTTTTTTGTTTATTTTGGTTTATTATTGAGGTTTGTGAAATTTTCAAAACATACAAGTCACTTATAAAAATTATTTGCGAAAAAAATCCAAAATTATTGTTTAAGATCAATTTAGAATTGCATTATTTAAAATATAACTTTAAATTAAAGGTACACAAACATAAATTCAACTAAAGCTATTTAATGTTTTGAGAAACTTTTTCGTAAATAATATATTTGTTTTTTAGTGAAGACAACACGAACTCTAAACCAATAAACGTTATGACTACTAAAAACTTTAGTTGCCTTTATTACATGTTATAACTCTTACCTTATACTCCCTCTGTTTCATTATAGGTGTCACTTTAGGTTTTTGCACACGAATTAATAAAATAATTAATTTTGCATATTTTCTATATAAAAACACAATTACATATACACCTAACCATATTTCAACCAATAGAAAAATAATACGCCGCATAAAATTAATAAAATTTGCATCGAAAGTCGAAAACGACACTTATTTTGTAACAAAAAATCTAAAATGACACTTATTTTGAAACGGGGGGAGTATTGTATTCTCGGTTCAAACTACATCCTTTTCCGATGATTTCTCTTTTTAATGCATTGGATACTCATTAAATAAGACAAATTGAAGGGAAACAACCGTAATTATCGAGAAAATTTGTAGATCATTTGGTTCGTTATTAATTATTTGTTATTAGTTTCCTTATAACAAATATTAGTTAATACATGTAATAATTAGTTTCCTTATAACAAATTAATTAATTTCGTAATAATATTAGTTAATACATCTAATAATTAGTTTCCTTATAACAAATATATTACTTGCGCAAGAATATTAGTTAAAACATGGAATTTCTTTATCATTTTTTTAATTCATCGATTTCACTATAATAGGAAAGTACAATTAAAATCAATCTCACTATTTAATTCATCGATCCCACTAATTGCAAAGGAAACCATAATTTAATGACCAATTAATATCACTATCCAAATGACTTACATAATTAGTTAATAAATTACTTGCGCAAAAATATTAGTTAATACATGTAATAATTAGTTTCCTCATAACAAATAAATTACTTGCGCAAGAATATTAATTAATACATGT
Source organism: Moricandia moricandioides (assembly GCA_905132885.1). NCBI lineage: Eukaryota > Viridiplantae > Streptophyta > Magnoliopsida > Brassicales > Brassicaceae > Moricandia > Moricandia moricandioides. Next base: position 58,529 of record CAJHQQ010001475.1, on the reverse strand, counting down.
AATAATTAGTTTCCTTATAACCAATAAATTACTTGCGCAATAATAGGAAAGTACCATTATAGTTAATATATGTAATAATTAGTTACATGACTGCTAATTAGATCCAACTGCTAGAATGGCGGCTTTAGGGGGATGAACCATTGCATAGAATTTGAATCTCGCATTTCTTACTTTGGGTTTTGTACTCTATTTTCTTTTTTCGGATTACCATTGGGAGTATTAATCTCAATTGTTTATTTTGTTAATCGAAATGACATTTGAGTTTTTTTTTGTGTATACATTGCATATGTCTTTATGTTATCTCTATTCGTTAATCATTCAGATAAAATCTTTAGATACCTTAGATCGATTTGATTTGTAATATAAGAATAGTTATGGCCCATCGACAGATGAATAATTAAAAAAAAAACATAATTGTATATATGAAAAAATACAATTACAGTATTAGTCATTTATGTTTTCCAAATTTTACAACCGACATTTTTAATTAGGTGGCAACAGAAAAAACAAAAAAAAAACATAAAATTGCAGAGAAACAAATGTGAGAAAGAGATCGAGAAAAAGAAAGCAAGAATCTCAAGAACTTTACTTGGAAACTCATCAGCTTTTCCAACAAAAGTTGTTGGATAGAAGCCAATTTTGTAGGGATGCGATGTTGTACGATATTCACCAATAGCTTCGTAGACCTTGAACAACTGGACGACAATTGTATCCCCCTCACGGAGGTGGAAGTGAGAACAAAGGTTCCACCTAAATAAAACCTGATTTAAACTAAATGCTTAAACAAAATCAAAAATTAGTCGAGGGCACGTGCCCCCGTACGTCTTTACCTCACATTACATTCACATCAAAGTTTTGTATTCTTAGCTCTTATATAGATTTTTCTTGATCTAGGTCCCGGTCACAAGCAAAAGATTATTTTTTAACAAAGTTTAGTTTACATTTTTTATCTTATAGACTATTTTTGTGATTAATTAACTCTAAATGTATATTTACATTTTTTAACAAAGTTTATTTTGGTCATTTTTTGTCTTATAGACTATTTTTGTGACAAAGCCATGACACAACAAAGTGTTTGATAGCTACTAACACCACTTATTTCACAGGCGCTAGAGAGTGTAGATGAAGCTCTTGTGAGACTAGAAAGCTTGCTACAACAGTTGAATGCAACAAGCTCAACCTCTAGAAACGAAGAAATAAAAGCCGCTTGCTCTGATCTAGAGAAAATAAGGAAGCTTAAGAAGTGTGCCATCAGTCTTGGTGCTTATAATATGAAAACAAAGATAAACGAAGGCATTTCGTTAACTTAAACGTGTGTGGAATACTAAAATCTCACATGTTCGCTCAGGGAGGTGGTGAAAGTGACTCTCAGGAGTCCTCTGAGGAAAGAAATCAGAATATAAAAGGAAATGACACAAAGAATTCACTTAGTTTTGTAGATCAAGGCACAAGGTACGTTGCATGTGCTGTCATTAATTTTTATTTTTTTGTGTTTGAGTTATAAGCGGTAGCTTCCCATTTATTCTCTTGCTGAAACTTACTTATTGTTTTGCATCTACATTAGTTAGAATGGTGGATTCTGGGGTTTCTTTGACCACCCTTCAAGGAGGAAGCCTGCTATGCTCCCAACTTATTGGTACTCTTTAATTTCTTATCTTATGCTTACACGTGGCGCTTATGAAGTACTTGATATTTCGAATTTGGTTTTCACCAAGTGAGAAGATGCTGTGTTAATATCTTTTGGGATTTTTTAAGCTGGCAGATGAATGTATTGAGAGATCCAGAGAAAAGGTTGATAGTGTGGATTCTGAACCCAATGAGATCTATCGGTTCGAACTTCTAAGGAATGAACTGATATAGCTGGAGAAGCGGGTCCAAGGAAGTACATATGAGTCAGAGGTTAGTAGTAATTCCTTGACAATCAATTTGGCACATCACATAATTCCTTGACAATCAATTTGGCACGTTCTGCAGGGAAGCACCTCTGGGGATCCTCCTACATCAAGCAATAGTTTTGATTTTATTCCTTAGATCAATTCAAATCACTCGATCAAATCAAAGAAACAAGCACAGTATGAAAGTCATTCCAAGCCTTCATCATGGCAACCTGTGCTTCATTTTCATGAAACAAAACAGCTTTGTTTCATTTTGTCTACTTCATGACTTATTACTGTTGATGATAATACGAGCAAGGAGAACAACATGGAGATGATGATGATGATGAATGTTGTTAATGGAGAGAGCAAAGGTGAGGAGGCTGCAAAGAAGAATAAGAAAGTGGAGATAGATGAAGAGAACTTGAAAGATGTAAGCATGAGGCAACTCGTGAAGTTGGTGAAGGAACTCTCTATAAAGAGTAATAACAACAGAACTGCGTTGCAGATGTTGCTTGGTAATAATCAGATTGCTGAGTAGTGAGTGTGGTGACCCAAAACTGCTTCTTTTTTTTTTTTGTTGCTGTCTCAGACTGAAAAAATATTAAAAAAACATGTGTTTCTTTGATGATACTTGTGGTATGAATAAAATTTCAAATTAAGGAACAACAACTGGAAAAAAAGATCTTCGAACAGATTGGTATCGATAATTTGCGATTCACTCTGTATAACAGCTTAAGCAATACATATTTTTTTGAGCAACTAAGCATGGAGCTATTTACATACAACTAGGTGACCAGCCCGCACCCTGTGCGGGCATAAACAAATTCAAATTATGGATTAAGTAGTACAAAGTTTTAGCAGTAACGAATTTTATATCATAAGACTACCGTCTATGGGAGAAAGCATTAGGCACAGGAAAATGTTGGTACTCGATATTTTACACAGACGAGGTGGAACAAAGTAACTTCACTATCAAAAGGTAGTCGTTCCGGTATGCATAATTGCAACGTCCCAAAATAATTTGTGTGTTTAAGAAGATATTTTATTTTCCAAATCTAGAATTAATGGTGTATAGTTTTAGAAGTAACATATTTTATATTATCACTAATTAGAATTGTATTGTATATGTGTTGTAAGTCTTTATTTTAGATAAAAATATTATTATGTTTTATTTTTTTGAAAAGTTTATGTAGACATATTAAAACAAAATATAATAAAATTGAAAGTATTATCTATAAATTATATCAAGTATGACAAGTATGTTGGTTGATTAGTCGGACACAGAGGAAGAAAACAACAAAAACTTAGAGACAAAGATGATGTAAATGATTCGAACAAATCTCAAGATATAACACCAGCAACATAAAGCCAAAAACAAGAAAAAATAAAAACTCTTCTCACAATAAAACAAAGCTCTTAAAGTGGCTTTCCACTTATCTTGATGTCATTTCTGATAGCTCATTGGATCATCTTAACGATAAAGTACTACAAAAAAAAAAGTAAAGAAAAGTTTGTTTAGCAAAGTTAGAAAAGACATCAAAATCGAATTGGTGTCTCTAAGAGTGGATGATTTGTGTTCTTTTTTACCTGAGCGGCGACAATAAGAGGGATGAGTTTCTTTCCTTTATCATCATAGTAAGATCCATCTACCATCTTCTTGTCTACATGAATCGCTTTCTTCTTATTTGTTACTACATCTGTTATCGCCTTAACCAAGTTCGGGATCCACGCTTCACCATTCGGTAATGCCTAACCCGAGAGAAAGAGATTCTTGATAAACGATTTTATTCTTCTGCGGATTCTTGAATACTACTTAATCCATAATTTGAATCTGGGTAATCCATAATTTATGGATAATACTTTCAATTTTATTTTATTTTCTTTTAATATGTCTACATAAACTTTTCGAAAAAACAAAACATAATAATATTTTTACCTAAAATAAAGACTTACAACACATATACAATACAATTCTAATTAGTGATAATATAAAATATGTTACTTCTAAAACTATACACTATTAATTCCAGATTTGGAAAATAAAATATCTTCTTAAACACACAAATTATTTTGAGACGTTGCAATTATGCATACCGGAACGACTACCTCTTGATACTGAAGTTACTTTGTTCCATCTCCTCCGTGTAAAATATCGACTACCAACATTTTCCTGTGCCTGATGCTTTCTACCAAAGACGGTGGTCTTATGATATAAAATCCGTTACTGCTAAAACTTTGTACTACTTAATCCATAATTTGAATCTGTTTATCCCCGCACAGGGTGCGGGCGGCCACCTAGTAAGTATTATACGGAAAACACAAAATTAATTGGTTTCTCAGAGTTTATTACAGAAAAGAAATTTTGCCTTTATAATATACTCTTAAATACTGTTTGTGTGAATAAATATTAATTTAATCTTTAGGTGCTCTTCCATGACCATTTTTGCGTTAGTTGATGATCTATAAAACATGGTTAATATTGACGTTACTATGTGATTTATCCACAATCTCAAACACTGCCATTTAGTCCGAGGCTTGGTTCTGGGTATGGGCCTGATCCTGGGCCGAGCTTTAGGTAGAAGCCTACCTAATGGAACTGGTAGCCAGTCTTGGATGTGGAGACCCAGAAACGCAATGGACAACTGCGTTTTCTTAGACGAATAGAACAAAGTTCGAAAGATTCTATTACATAAATGAAAACAGCTGATGACTAAACTCCTTAATCAAATACAACTTTTGGCATATGGTCGATGCTTGGGAAGCAAGTCAAGAACTCACATGATCATCTCCCAAAAGCCAATGCCATCAGACAAGACTGTTGCAGTCTTTAAGATGTTTTATTAATATCTATGGAATGTCTAGTATAAATTTAAGAGTGCATTTTATAAGCCCTTATAATAGTACTCTCTCTATTTCATATTTAGTGTCAATTTAGGTTTTTGCACACGGATTAAGAAATCAATTTTGTATATTTCCTATATAAAAACATAATTACCTATACACCTAATCATATTTCAACCAATAGAAAATAAAATTCAGTATAAAATTAATAAATTTTGCATTAAAAGTCGAAAACGACACTTATTTTGTAACAAAAAAAATTCTCTACTATAACACTTATAATGAAACAGAGAGAATATAACTTAAGAAATGATACTTAGGCCATGTTTATCCATGGTCTCTTAGGCGGAGTTCTTGACTTATAATTGCACGTTTTTTTATTTTTTTTTACTTTTCCCGTTAAGATACGTCTCTTAGGTCTCTTATTTAAGAGACGGTTCTTAAGTTTTCTTAGTTAAAAGTTAAGAACCTCATGCTAAGAGACCTGCAATAAACATGCCCTTACGTGCTTTTAATGTTGTATTTAACTTTATTATAAACATAAGATAAAAACCATACATATACTTTATAAATATACTGCTAGATATTCACATTAGTATTAAATCATTCTAAAATATAACATATTTAAATTGATAAATCAAAAATAAATAATTTTAAGGGGATGTTATCAATTAGTGATTTAAAATCAATTTTAAATGTTTTACAACCCATCAAATTCAAAATTTTAAGATTTTCAAAGTTAATAAATTCTATAATCTTTGCAGTGTCCCTTGGATTTCGTGTTTACTAATTTATTCATTAGACTCCATTATAGATAATTTGAAATCAATTTAAAAGTACAAAGAATTTTAAAATTCTTGAAAATTGAACAACACTAGATTTAAAAACCTGGATTTAAATCAATAACAATGGATTGTGTTTAGATTAAAAATCTATTAAGTAGAGGAGAGCTGGAAGTGGTCTATTATCCGAGTAGGGGTAACAAAATTGCAGATAGGGTAGCTAAGGAGACTGCTACGTTTACGTCCATTGTCCCTAAGTTGTATTTTATTGTGCCATGATGGTTAAATCATTGTATTGAGGCTGAGAAGCCATTGGTAACACTTTGATTTGGTTAATGAGAAGTTGTTGTTGAGTTAAAAAAAAATCTATTAAAATACATCATTGAATAACACCCATTAAATCTTATCTACTTTTAAATCTGTTGGTATTGATTGTAGCAAATAATTACAAATCACTAATGGATCATTCAAAATATTGTCCATTTTAAATCTGTTAGGTGAAAGTTTAATTATAATAACATCACCTTAGTAATGTAGGCTTTATCAACTATTTGAGTAAGAAGGCCCATATAGTTGTAATGAGCTGAAAGCTTACTATATGTTCAACTTTCCCGCCAGAAAAAAGTCCTTGAATCTCCAATTTGTAAAACCTAAAAGTGACACAAAGAGGGATTAAGATAGTGTGTGGGGGTGGAAGGAGATTGAGAGTTTTCGATTGAAGAATGGAGGGGAAGCAAGCTGGATCTTCTCTAGATTTAACGGCGATAGACACGGCGTTAAGCTCGATGGAGCTTCAGGTACAGTGGATCAAGGATCGGCTACGTGAAGAGACCGAAGCTATCCCAAAAGACAAGGTACATCGACATTGGATTCTAGAAATGGTAAATTGTTGTGTGATTGATTTGGTTTTGAGTAAATCTTGACATGGGTTTTGTTTATTACTTGTGAAAAATAGAAACTTCTGTTGGAAACTGTTTTTGACACAATGATTTTTTTTGACTTTTCTGGTGGCTTTTCCGGCAAAACCGGTGGTCGTCTTGATCATGTTAATAGATCATTGTAAAGCTTGTAATGAGTACTACAATCTGATATATTGAAAAATCAAAAACAGATTTAAATTGAATGAAAAATGATGTGATGAAGTTGTGATCTTGAACACATGAAACTCACAAGTTGAGTTTTGTCCCACATTGGTTAGAAAAAAGTTTTTTGAGTTGTATATATATGACTCTTTGATAGCATAGTGTAAACAGCTCAGAGAGAGGAGGCATCCCACGCGCGCGCCGCCGCCGCCGGCCGGCTCGGCTCAGCTCAGCGAGGGCTTGGGCGTGGGGTTGGGTAAATATGGCCCAAGGGCCACTACAAGATGTTCTTTTTAGGCCCAGTTAAGCCCAACATTTTGTCCATAAAACATCATGACGTTTGTGTTTAAACGACGCGTAGTTCGTCCAAAAACGACAAACAGTTTATCTGTTCGAAACTGGATAGGAACGACGAGATCTTGCGGAGAAAGTTTCTCAACGCACTACTCCGAGATTTTCGCTACCTTTTCGAAAAAACCTCTCCAATTCTTCTTTATAAACTCGTCTCCTCCTTCCTCATTTCTAAACGTTTTTTCTCAACGAAAACCAGCAAATCCCTAGCGTAAGTTTTAGGGAGTGTTCGTAGATTTATTAGTTCGTTAGGGACGTTCACGAGTGAATCGTCTATCATGGTTGTATCATGGGCTCTAATTCGTACAAGTCCGTCTCACTACGGAGCGAATATTAAAAGTTAAGGAAAGAGATTCGTCTCGACTCCATGGTCTAATTCTATTCGGTTTTTATCTCGTCTTTTGAATTGAATATTTCCTTAACATCGTTTTATTTATATCATTTGTATTAATTCGCTTTTCCGGCTTCTACAACTTTATGAGAGAATTCGTGTGTTGCTTGTAGAAAATTATCGAGGCTTCACTGAAACAACAAGGGAAGTTGCAGAAGATGTGTGTTTATGCATCTTCACACTTTCTTGACAAGAATACACTGTTGAATTCAGATATACATAGATGGTAAGTTGGTAAGGTTGAGTAGCCTTTTACTCTCATCATCATTGTATATCCTATGGTTTTTGGAATAAGCTAGACTAAGATTAGTTTTTTTTTTTATTATACCAGTTTGCTCCAAGAAAACGTCAAGATTCAAGAACAGAACTCCCCTCTCAGATCTGAGGAGGAAGCAGCTGTTTGACCCAAGGTAGGACTTGCATATTATGTATACTTTGTTTTTATCCAAAGAGACTTTATGGTTGTCATGAACTGTAGCTGGTAGTGTTGTATTCTAAGATTTGTTTATGATCAATCTTTGGGTTTCATTTTCAGGAGAATAAAGGTCGTGGGTCTCCTCCGCTTTGGTACATAACTGTTGAAGAACTTAACACTTTCTCATCGTAAGTACACTTTACTTGTTTTCCTCTCCATGTTTATGCGAAACGCACGTATTGAGTTACTGAGATGTTGTTTCCCAAAAATAAACGAAAGATACATGAGAGGGAGGCTCAACCTTGAGAAAGTGAATGAGGCTATCAATGACATGGCTTCATACATTGAAGCAAATGCTCATCTCATTTCAGCCCCAAAACAAAAGGTATTACTTACATAGGTCATGCTCTGTTTATTGGTTAGGCAATTTGGTTTATTTGTGACAACTGTACTGTACTGACTCTTTGTTTGTTATATTGTGGAGCTTGCGGAAAACCTATGGGAGAAAGCACTGGTAAGCTACTTCTTTTGAAGGATGTTAATATCTAATTTTGATGTAAATATCTTGTATATACAGAAACTACAAGACATTGTAGCATCTGGTGCAGTGAAGGGAAAACATTTCTTTCTTGAAGGGACCAATGTTGAAGCTAGACAACACAGGCAAAGCAATACTTACAGTAAGGATTATTTGTTTTCTAGTATGTTTTATCAACTCTTCTCTAAAGCCTCAGGTCTACTTGTTGTTCTTTGACCGTATTGAAGCTATTCTTAGGACTGTTCTGCCCAACAAGCCATGCTAGGCCCGGTACGACCCTCGTTGCTCTTTTTTAATATCGCATATTTGCACAAAAGTAGCAAAACTCGATATCCGTTACTACGTTATAGTTTCAAACTCCAAGCATTTGTGGAAATTAGTAGTACGTATTTTTTTTATTAAAGTATATATGGTTCAAGTTCCAGTGCACACAAATGGCCTGTCAAATTCAAATCTACAAAGCAGCAAAACTCGATTTCCGTTTTTATTCTAGTGACTTTTGAATTAGCTTTACATAGCTTACTCATATACATAAACAGAGCATTGCATTGAACAGAGCATTATTATTATTACTATTCATATGTTCTAAGAACGAGAAAAATACAGAGAGGAAGTAAGAAGTGGAAAGGAGAAGGTGGTCCAAGGAATCAGGAGAGCAAAGACTATTTGCCTCAGAAAACATTTCACATATTTCACGTTTATCCATAATGTCTGTCCCAATCTTTTTATTTTCTTTTTTCATATAAAACTAATTATTCAATTTTCATTCGTGCATAAAAACATTATGCATAGAGACAAATTACATATTCACATACCACGAACACTCTTATCGTGGAAAGATCTTTTGAAAAATCTTGTCACATTTATTACCAACCAACTAATATCAAATGATTCATTTAAAAATTTTAACCTAAATTTATGTAGTATTTATAAGAAGAGACAATCATAAATTCTTTGCAGCCACGTTTTTTAGAGTATATAGAGTTCTCCATCACTATTTCACTTGGTCTCTTTTCAAACGTATCATTTAACTCAGCTAAAGAAAAGATATGGTCGGCCCAACGCATTTAATAATTGAACATTATACGAAAACATTATTCATTATTTTCAGATAAGTATTTAAAAATTGTTCGAAAATAGATAAACATAGAATTATACTACTACTACCTTTAAGCAATAATACACAAACCAGACAAAAATCAGAAGAGTCTCCTTTCTCTTTCTCTGGTATTCCATTTTTAGTTCCATCTTAAAATTTGTTTCGTTATTTAGATAATGATGTTTTTTTTCCTTAATTTAAAAACAAACATTACAATTAGACTATTGTTGTTAACGTTACGTGTGTTCATTCTACTTACCACTTTTAACCAACTCCATACGGACCTAATAGAGAGGCGCTCGTTGCGGCGGAGTATTCTTGCGTCGGTTTAAAAAGCTCACCGGAGCTTCCGTGTTGGTCGAAGCATCCACCGTCGTGACTCTCCGGCAAGTCGTGGTCAAGCTGCTTCTTTTCTTCCGAACGACTTCAGTTGTGGCGGTGCAAGCGAGCGCCTGACACCAGAACATGTCTACTCCTCCGTCACCGCCTGAATCTGTTGCTTCGAGTGTCGAGCTCGGCGTTGAGGTGGTTCCTTCGTCGGTTAAATGGAGAAAGTTGCAGACGTGGAGAAACCCTGAGAGTCCTCTTTGTCTCATTATGACGTCACTAATCTACACACACACAAAAAGACAATTTTTCCTGTAATTATGATTCGTACACGCGTGTGATTACTAGTGCATTCGAAAAGGAAAAAAACAAAACAAAAATCTAAAATCGACCCAGATGAAGAAAAGTGATGAATCGAATTGGGTATTTGATAAAATTTGAAAAGAAAACGTAATTAACGAGAAAGGATGTTCCTTTTTTTAATTAGAAGAAACAGATCATCACCTTGCAGGAGAGAGAGCAGAAGATGTAAGGAGACTGGAGAGACCGGTCACAGGTGTAACAGAAGTTGCCGGAGCCACGAAACTGTCGAGAGTGAGGACGTTCATTGATGAACACAACCTTTGTACTGTTCGATATGTATGGCTTTAATCATCATCGACACATACATACAAAACGAAAAAAGAAACAAACTTTAGGGCACAAGAACCCATGTAAATTAGTGGATTAAGAGAGTGTTAAGTATAATAAAACCTGAATTAAAGAGCAGTCCATTAGCTTCGAACCATCTTCTACCCTCAAAACATCGTTATACATATATCTTCTTATCTACAAAAGATTCACAGTAACAGAAAGTTTAGAACTTTGTCGATAATTAAAAAAGTGAATTTTTTTGTTTTTTTTTTTAAAAAGGAGACCTGAAGAAGACGATGAGAGGTATGAGAAGGGAGACAGTGAGGGCAGATGCTAAGACAACAGTCGATACACAAAATGTTCTTCTCGTTCTTCTTTTCTTCTTCATGGTCCAAACAAGCGTTGAAAAACTTCTCCTTTAACAAAACCTCAAGCCATGCAGGGAACTCTTTAGTTACCATCTGCAAAATTGAACCAAGACCCATGTTTCTTAAGCCAAAAAAATCAAAACTTTATCCGACCCAGAACGAAAATAAAAGGATCATAACCCACCATGACTGTAATTTTCTAGGAGGTGGTTTACTCGGGGAAGGGATAAAGTAAGCTTAAGGTCAGGCGAGTTTGAGCTCTCTCAGTGGTGAGATTGACTCACCATTCCTAGCAAGAGAGAGAGAGAAGAGAGAGAGAGAGAGAGCGGCGCCTGGAGAGAGTGACTACTAGCTTAATTTAAATGAGTCATCTCGTCCTTTCTTTGGAGCCTAGGACGTGCAGTCTCTTCTTTAATTTAATGTGTGTTTCCGTTAGTTAAATGCTGATTCTTAGATTTTTTTTTTTAATTGTATGATTAAAGAACTTATCTCGATTAGGATCAGGTCTACCTGAGGTTACGTGTGTATATGAGAAACCTCAGTGATAAAAGATGATAATTGGGGTAACTATCATTACCTCAATAGTTTTTACATGAAAAGACCTTTAACCTACGTTAGCAGAGTTTAATATGGAATTAGGAAAATGGTTCCGTGATAATAAAGTTACAAGTTAAAGATCAAATAATGCCATAGAAACTATATACTGGTTTAAAAGATGTTAATATTGGTATTTTCTTTTTGTTAATTCAAATCCTATTGATACAAATTTTTTTTATTTTATTTTGTTGGTCTCTTGTATGGTTAACTGTGCAAAAGTGCTACAAGACAAGAGTCTCTCCCCTAACGGACTACTTTTCATTTTCTCAATGGTAATTTTGTAAACAAGACATACCTACTAATAAAACAAACTACTACTAATTGCTTAAATCACAAAAAGTTGTTAATGTGAAACAAACCCAATTAAGTTTGGTAGTAGTAGTCCATTATAAACAGCTAGGAATATAACCATTACCATCCAAAATTAGATTAAGAAGCATTTTAAAACAAAAAAGAAACATAAATGTATTATAACCATTTTAATAATATTGGATATAGGAAAATAGAGAGAGCAAATTCCAAGAAGCAAGCAAGAGGGCCGCCTAAGACCTCTTGTCACACAGCTGTAGACACTTCTCGAAAACCATAGATGCATGGGGCTTTTATTATTAGCTCTTTTGCTTATACTACTAAAAATACCTATTCACACTAGGCCTCCTTCCTATATTGTTTTTGTTTACATAATTTAAAGATAAATATCAACTATCAATTTGAATAGTACGATTTTTTTTGAAAATAAATTCAATAACTAAGAAATAATTTTATTTTATTTTAAATAAGTGTATAGAGAGAGAGAGAGAGAGAGAGAGAGAGAGAGAGAGAGAGAGAGAGAGAGAGAGAGAGAGAGAGAGAGAGAGAGAGAGAGAGAGAGAGAGAGAGAGAGAGAGAGAGAGAGAGAGAGAGAGAGAGAGAGAGAGAGAGAGAGAGAGAGAGAGAGAGAGAGAGAGAGAGAGAGAGAGAGAGAGAGAGAGAGAGAGAGAGAGAGAGAGAGAGAGAGAGAGAGAGAGAGAGAGAGAGAGAGAGAGAGAGAGAGAGAGAGAGAGAGAGAGAGAGAGAGAGAGAGAGAGAGAGAGAGAGAGAGAGGAGAGAGAGAGAGAGAGAGAGAGAGAGAGAGAGAGAGAGAGAGAGAGAGAGAGAGAGAGAGAGAGAGAGAGAGAGAGAGAGAGAGAGAGAGAGAGAGAGAGAGAGAGAGAGAGAGAGAGAGAGAGAGAGAGAGAGAGAGAGAGAGAGAGAGAGAGAGAGAGGAGAGAGAGAGAGAGAGAGAGAGAGAGAGAGAGAGAGAGAGAGAGAGAGAGAGAGAGAGAGAGAGAGAGAGAGAGAGAGAGAGAGAGAGAGAGAGAGAGAGAGAGAGAGAGAGAGGAGAGAGAGAGAGAGAGAGAGAGAGAGAGAGAGAGAGAGAGAGAGAGAGAGAGAGAGAGAGAGAGAGAGAGAGAGAGAGAGAGAGAGAGAGAGAGAGAGAGAGGAGAGAGAGAGAGAGAGAGAGAGAGAGAGAGAGAGAGAGAGAGAGAGAGTAGTTTGTACGGAGGAGGAGCAGCCAGCCTCAGGCAGAAGACGACGCACACTGCTTTTGATCTGATCCGATTCGATCCACCAGCTGTCCCCTTTCTCGTTAGAGCTTTTTTCTAGTTACAAGGGCACTTTCGTCATTTTATTTACATGGGCTTGGGCTTTAACACTTCTGTTGTTGGGCTACTTTCTCTCGGCTCATTACGGTTGGTTTTGGGATTCTTTAAGTGTTACTTGACGATAGCATTAGCATATAATCGATGTTGGTAAGTAAGGGCTTGAAGTGGCGTCGTTGCAGAACGAACTGTAGCTAACAACCAAAATCGTTGGTAACTAATTGGTCAAATGAGAACAACGGACAGGGACACACGGCCCACGATCTTGTTTTCATTTTATGATTTTTGATGTCCCACAAGTCATAAATGTATTATCTATAAATGTACATGCCATTGTGAAATCTATGCATAATGCTGTGATCAATGCGGACCGGTAACAAAACCATACTATAAACTAGCTCTTGGCTTTATTTTTACTACTTGTCTGGTTGTGGTTTTATTTTGTAATTCGAAAACATCTAGATTCTCACCATTTGATTATTAAATAGTCCTGTGGCACTTAAGTTTGAGAAATGTTGAAATATTAAAAACACAAAAATATTTTCTTGGTTTTTCTTCCTAGGCTAGCGGCATATGTGAAAAAGATAAAGTTTGTGTTTCAGTTCTGGCTAAGACTGTCTAAGATACATACATAGATAAAACCGCTAATATTACTAACATAATTATAAAAAAAGTAGCACTAACAAATGTTTCCTAAAAGCATCACAAAGACATGAAGAAAAGGAAACAAACAAAGCAAGAATCGTGGAGATATTTTTCGGAAGACCTGTCTTCTTAAAGGTGACTTCAAAGCTATGATTAGTCTCTCAGTGGTCAATAATCAAAGTTTTATACCAGTAAAGGTTTGTCTTAATCATTTGTATAAAGAGATCGATCAATATACCTTTTCACCATTCTCTTTATAGCAGAACTATCAATAATAATCGGGGAAAACACACTTACCAGGAGGTCAAGATCTTAATTTTTTGTTTATAGAGCAACTAGTAGTGTAAAAGAGATAAAAGAATGTAGAAAGTGGATACCACACTTAATTTCCGTGCCGTTCACATTCATAGATCCGAGTGTTGAAAGTTAACGTAGCTTTCAATATTTTTTGATTTCAATATTTTTACACCGTAGCTTTATAAAAATAAGTTCGATTTTTGTTTATCATAATAATATGATCGATATTTTCACACCATATCTTTATTCATCATTTTAATGGGATCATTAAAATATGATAAACAATACAAATGTAATAACACATAGTTGTACTAGTTGTGGAGTTGTACGATTGTGTACATAGTTGTACCAATATTTTAGTTGTACAATCATATACATAGTTGTACCGAGTTTTGAGTTATACAAGTGTGTACATATTTGTATTTTAGTCGTCCAGAATTTGAAATATATAGTTGTACCAAATTATAAATAAATATACCTCAGTTGTACTTCTTGTATATATTTACATACCTAGAATCACATACTATGAAATCATTAATTTTGTCAAAATATATTCGGTATAAGTTTTTTAAAAATATAGTGAACAAACAAGTAAATAAACCTTTAAAGTATAAGGTAGATCATAAAACTTATGTAATTGTGTAATAATTGCAAAAAAAAATTGCTTAAACTTCAAGTAGTTAGGATAAACCATTCTAAAGACATTTCAACTTATATAGTCTACAGTTGTTTTCATACGGAAAGCGAAATAGAATTTTAAAATTTTTTGATTGAATAATTGTACTAGTTATACCAATATTTTATGTCTGTTATATTTAAAATAGTTGTACTAGTTGTACTAGTATTACAATATGATAGCAAAATTGAAAAGTTTAGTTACGCCACATAAGAAGTAAATACACCTTAGTTACACCACTTCTATATGTTTACATATTTAGTATCTCATATTATGAAATCATTAATTTTAAAAAAATATTTTGGTATACGTTTTTCAAAAATATGGTAAACAAACAAATAAACAAACTGTTAAAGTATAAGGTTAATGATATATAGTGTTTTTTAATATTTTTAGCATCTTTTTCTTAATCATATTAGTGCTTTGAATTGTATTTAGGTGTTAGATTGCATATATATGATCATTTGCATGCATTAGAGGCGGGATTGCACTATTAAGAAGCTTATGGCAAATATCAAGAGTTAAATTGCATATTATTGAAGTTTGGGATCAAAAACAATGTTAATGAAAGATGAGAGACCACTCTGAAATTAATAGAAAGTATGGACTATGGTATTGGAAGATTTGACGTTGATTCAAAAGGATGTTTTTGCTATTTCGAAAGATTTGAGGTTAAATCATAATTAACCAAAACATGAAGGGCTAGACGTGCAAATAAATTTAAATAAGTAATTTTATTGTTTAATTTACATGGGATCATTGGGTCATATAGATTAAAATAGGTCATGAAAGAATATTTTTTAGGATTGTGTCCTATTAGAGATTAAAGTCCCGTAGACGTAAGGTTATATACCCTTTATAAATTTACGATTAGTATAAAGTTACATATTTTTGTTTTGAACAACTAATTTACATAAAATATTTATTTTAAAGAATAATCCTAAAAGGTAAACAGTCACTCGAACTGAATTTCATTCAAACGCCCAAAATCTTAGACACAAATTAAACTAAATAAAATAATATATTTGTTGAAGTCTCTTAGATCATTCCCATAGGTTCATATGCTTACATGGGTATCAAAACAAAAAAAACTATTAGTATTTTAATAAAGAATAATTATTTAGTTAAACTTTATTATTTCAGAAAACCAGAACCAATTACATATTAATCACATGTAAAAATACTATGAAAAGGGTATCTTAAACTATGCCTGCAGAGATATTCTTGACCTTCTTTCTCCTATTTTTTTTTTTTTTTAAATTGTTTACATATTGATTAGAGACGATCGATGGAAGTATTCTTAGTTCATTAATTCAATAAAAAATCATTAATACTTTATATCTAGAGGTTTAAAGTTTGAATCACAAAATTATCAAATTTTAAATAATTATACAAGTTAATATTAAAAAAACTTACAAAAAATTAAAACATGGTTCTAATAAAACTATTAGATATTCTTCATAAATTTATTTTAAAATATTAAAATAAAAAGTGAGATATAAAAATTTCAAAGATAAATATAATTATCAGTTAGACATAGACAAATATTTTGTATTTGAAATGAACCAGATTTGATAAAAATGGTATGGGTGAGGTTTGGATCTTGCTAAGAAACCGATTGGATCCATATATTTGGTATCATTGGTGTTCAGATCGATCTGATATATATCCAAAACCCGAACGAGTATATTCATAACCCGAATTTATATTTCTCTTAATTTTTTTTTTCATCGCTTGATTCTAGCACTAAGTCTCCACAAATTGCAATATTTACTCAACATATTCTTTCTTAAATTTTATTCTCAGATATGCACTTTTATTTTTTCTTATCCTTTTATCGTTTTACAAATCAAAAACCCTAAATTCAGTACTTAATCTAGTTTTTTCATTTGACAAAATGGATACACAAAATCGTCGGTTTCGTTTGTTTGACAAAGATTTTGAATTTTTTCTAACACATATGTTTTTTTTGTCACAAGCTTTCCAATTTATTTTGAAATATATATATATATATATTGTTGTTAGTTCATTATTCTTATTACTTGAGTTCATGTTAGTATATTTTTTTTTTGTTAGTTCACAATTCTCATGATTTGGATCCGATGTTCGTGTTTGTATATGATGTTATTAGCTCATTATTTTCTATACTCAAATTTGTTCATCTTTGTTGTCAGTATAGTTTTTTGTATATGAATTTATCATTAAGAGTTAATATTGTTATCGCTACATATGAGGTCTATAAATTAAGGATATAGCCATAAAACCATATTGGACCCAAGATGGGACAATTAGACACCAAGTTTTCTTTTTCTTTCTTAGGCGTATGCGGCTAAGCAAAAGTAAAAGCAGTTGCTTAAATGAAATGTTAAAGCGAACTATACTACATATAATGTAGTATTGTCATGGAAACGGCCAAAATAATACAAATTCAATACACGTAAATTTTAAAGGGAACATGTTTTTTTTATCGTATGATGCCACTGATACACTTAATTCAGTTACTATAACCATTGTAGTATATAATGATGCATAATAACTTACACATTTATGGCTACAGATATTTGTGTGTGTTTAGCATTGAGCAAACACAACCGTGGATTGTTGTATTTCCCTTCACAAGGGTGCTGAAGTAAGTAGAGTCTGGTGTAGTAATTGTTTGTGTTGTCAATAAGAATAGTTAGTAGTAAACCTATTTAGAAGACATGCATGTTTACTCCATTTCAAATTATTCTATTTTTAATGCATAATATAGTAAACAAAGTGTTTATCCGAATTTGAGTTCAACGTGCCTGTAATAAATGTTGGAGTATGAGAATAGACTTTAAATTAGAAAATAAGTGCTCTGCGGAAATAGCAAATTGAACACTAAATAAAAGGGTGGGTCACCCGTACCAACATATGCACTTAAAACCAAACTTAAAACTAAACATTATACGTCATCATTCATATATTCCTAATATTACACAAGTTTAGCTTCTCACATAAGTGAAATGGAGTTGCTTAGTTGCACAAATGCAAATTGCTAACTATATGTAGCAACTACTTAGAGAATTTGAAATTAGGGCTTCAGATGAAGGTGGACATTATGGAAGTTTCTTTGGGTTGAAAGACGAGTAGGCTTCCACTGCATATTTCTTAGCTGCAACTGAAAGTGAATCTTGTGTCAAGGCTGCACACTAATTCATGCTATGTGTTGCATAGAGTTCCATTAGTACAATATTTGCCATTCAAGATTAGTATAATCCTTGCCACACAAGATAACCATGAACAATGACAACCATATGTATGTTATCAGGACACTCGATATGTCTGCATAATGTGAATTATTCTATTAATAGTATTAATGAATACATGCTACCTATATAAAGGGAAAACCTTATAAGCAGACACTAAAAGAATGCTACAAACGCTGGCAGAGCCAGACAATGGTTTCACTGGGGGGCAATAAAAGATTTGAACCTAAATTTGTAGGGGCCATTAGAAGAAATTTGACCACCTAAACACTATTTTTAAAAAATAATCAATGAAAATTTAAAAAGTTTTAATATTTCATGGGCGACAATTTCCCCCTTCTTCCTTCTCTCCCTCTGCCACTGGCTACAAATGATATACCATACTTTTTTACCAATTAGTATAGTTACTTATACATGCTTACAATATAAAGGGACAACCGTATGCATTTCCTTAGCAATAACATGCATATTATACAACACAAGTTGCCCATATAGTATACACAAATCAAGCCAACCAAACTTAACACACATGTCATATGCGGTGTAGCTCGCACAAGCATCAAATATATATACAATAAACTTCGACTATACTATTTGACTGTAAACATTAGTATACTCATTGATACCACACATGAACGAGTGAGATATATCTATGACAAGACCTACCTAAAAACATATGAACTAGAGTTTTTATTCATTGGAACTTAAATCCAAATATAAAAATTTGGTGATTTTAGTACATCATTAAGAACTAGTGTATAAACATAAGGTAAGACATACATAGATCAAAGAAATACACCTTCAAATGCACGCACAAAATCTTCATATAAAGTTGTCCACACGAATATAATGTCCAACTTATATACCGTACATTTGCTACATATATACATAGATATGATAGACTAATATACATATGCCACTGTCGAATACTGTATATTTGATAGATACATGATTAGTAGACTAATATAATATAGGCGTCACAGTTACACAAAACATATAATGTATATAGAGAGGGTACCATGTGTTGTAGATGCCAGACACATCAAATATATAACCAGCACTTACTATACTATTGCACTGCAAATATATTATAGTTATACATATAATTTGTAACTACACTATTAACATGTCTGATCTAATATATCATATTTCGTTTAACACTACATCTTCGTCACCCCCACCTTTGCGGCAAACTTCCACGATGTGTTGCATAACCCAAGATAACAGAGTGACTTTGTTTCTCCTCATCTTACTCAGGATCAACAACTATTCATTGTAAATCATTTTCGAATCAACCATATTTTTGTTAGATTATTATTTTTCGTCCCACCGGTGACTGCTCCACCCGATCTGTAAAATCACGATGTTTTCGATTTAATTTCTGACAGTAGATGGCATAACTGTCGGTGACAGTAACGATATGTCCCCATATGCTACTCAATTAAACATGACTTACCTAAACCCTGGGCAAAGACAATTGATGTCTCTAAGAAAGAAAACGGGATTCAATAGGTTAATCATATCCATGCACAAAATCAGACTTCAAATCTCTCTTCTCCTTCGCATGCAAATGACGGAATCATGAAAATAACTTTTAAGTTTAATTACAAAGACAAAATGACACCTTTCACGCGCATATAAGGGTAATGTTGCCACATTTTATCATAATTTATAAAAATTTATAGCAATCGTGTTGTTATGTGTAGTTTCTTTATTTTTGTGATTTATTGGATATGCTGCTAAATTTCCCTAATTTTTTTTTTGTATATGAGTCATCATTATTTGTTTGCATGAGTTATTCTACGACCAAGTCCCTATTTACTTTAGTGATTTCAGTCATCGATAAAGTCTTTACGTCATTCATTCATATTAAGTAAATATATTTATAGTAGAAACGAGGTTTTAGATTACTTAAATATGTTTTATAATCAAACCTGAAAGCTTTTGAGGTGCAATTGGTTTTTACATAATTTACTAAACATGAACCGAACCTATATATGTGAACTAAAACTGAATTGAACTTTTATAATCTCCAAATAGAATTTAAAATTATGCTCTCAAAAATCTAAATCTAAATTTAAATCTAAAGTAACTCCGACCCAAACCCGATTGGACACTCAAACACGTATGTCTTTTATCAATTGTATTACGATTATTTTGCCACTGGTGTTATATGTTACCTAATGGAGTATAAAATAATCGTTTTAGCAAGTTTTCAACTTGTTACCGTTAACCTAATCATGTAATAAAAAAAGTCTGAATTAGAGATGAGCTTGAAAAATAAAATAATTAAAACTATAATGTAAAAATAAAATAGAAAAAAATAGAGAGGAAAGGGAAAGGCATCGTGCATTCCTTTCTTCCAATACATCCACAGCACCACCTCCATTAAGCACAAACCTTTCGATCTTTGCTTTGCTTTCTTCCTCGTCTTTGTTTGTGACGATGCGGGAAGTTGAATCATCTGCAATCACAGCTCCTCCACAACTCTCCGCCATGTTCCAGAAGCTAGCCATGGCCGTCAAAACCAAGACTTTCGAGTTCTTCACCGAAGACGACGAGGAAAGGCCCGACGGTTTCTCACTCCTCGACGATGCAAAGACGAATACTTTGGTTAAACCGAAGCTTTCTCAAGATACCCAGATGAGATTGAGTTTGATCTCTTCGGTTTTCGCGACGGTATCCTCTTTCGAAGCTTCGTATCTTCAGTTACAAGCAGCACACTCGCCGTTCGTTGAGGAAAGTGTTCAGGCTGCCGATAGAGCTCTCGTCTCTAACCTCCAGAAACTATCTGATTTGAAGCGGTTTTATAGAAACTATCGACAAAGTTTGGATCTTGAGACCGATTTAGCTATTGGGTCTTGCTTAGAATCTAGGGTTCAGGAGAATCAGAACAAGCTTAGAGCTTTGGGAACTGTGTCTAACCGGTTACAAGCTGAGATGGACGCTAAGGATTTGCAGGTTTGGAGTTTGAGGAACAAGTTATGTGAGGTTCAAAAGTCTAACTCGAAGCTATCGAAGAGACTGTCTGCAAACTCCAGTGATGTTCTGTTATATGTTAGGGTTTATGAGTCTATGTTGCATGATGCGTTGAAAGCTATGAAGAAGTTCACTAGGGTTTTGATTGAGTTGATGGAAGAAGCTGGGTGGGATTTGGATTTAGCAGCTAGTTATGTTCATCCTGAGGTGGATTATGCTAAGAAGGGGCATAACAGGTATGCATTGTTGTCTTATGTTTGCTTGGGGATGTTTCGTGGTTTCGATGAAGAAGGTTTTGATGATGAATCTGAATCTGAGAGGAGTTCTTGTCCGTTGAGGGAATTGATGCAGCATGTGTCGAGCAATCCCATGGAGCTTCTTGATAGAGATAAAGTTTGTGCATTCTCTAGATTTTGCGATAAGAAGTATCACGAGCTCATTCACCCAAACATGGAGTGTTCTATATTCAGCAACATGGATCAAAGGGAAGCTGTGTTGAGTTCTTGGAGGTCTCTGAGCACATTCTACGAGTCTTTTGTCACGATGGCTAGCTCGGTCTGGACGCTTCACAAACTTGCCTTGTCTTTTGATCCTGTAGTTGAGATTTTCCAAGTTGAAAGTGGAGTAGATTTTTCGTTTGTTTACATGGCGAATGTCTTGAGAAGAAAACATAATAAGAAGTTTTCAATGAATCGTACTCGAGCCAAAGTGGGATTCACAGTGGTTCCTGGGTTTAAAGTTGGATGCACGGTGATCCAGTCTCAAGTTTACCTTACTGGCTCCAAATGTAAATGAAAGAGACCAGACCATTGCTCAAGTTTCATCCAGTGAAACTGTTTCAAGGGACTTGGCAGTTCGAAAATAAGGGTTAATTAGTTTTTTTACTTTCTTACTCATGTGATTAACTGTGTTCTTTAAGTCTTGGTTTGAGTTCTGTAAAGAAAATTTTTAAATTCTTTATATATGTCTTAGTATGTTGTAACAGATTGACGATTATCAAAATATAAGTCTTACTTTTATCCAAAGTGTTTCTCTAGTGGTATATTTTACAAATGTGACTTGTATCATCTGCGTGTGTTCGACATTTTCTGCTGTTTTAATACGAGTAGCACTGCGTGTCGTTTTCCACTCTCGACCCACATATATTCTTGGGCTTAATAGAAAGGCCCATATATGAGCCTTAGAGTTATTAGACGTGGGCTCTAGTTATGCAATTACTAGTCCGGTTAAATAATTTATGGGCTTTTACAGGCCCGTTTTATACCAAATAAATTAGAAAGTAATCCACGTGTGTAAAGGTCCACGTTGACGTGACATTGGTGTAAAACATTCTTTCGTCATACTTTTAAAAAAGATTTAGTTGCCATGGCGGACTTGACCAAGCTGTACAATTCGGTACGTAGTTCTATCAACAAACGACAAGCTTAACGACTAACCAGGATTATTGTGTTTGTATACGATCGTCGATTACTGATCACGTATCAAAATATATATTTGACAATTGCACGTTTTTTTCCTTATTCGTTGACTTTTTTTTTTGGAAAAAGAAAGGAGACCAAATTGTCGAAATTAAATAACTTATTTCTGTAAATAACGTATTTAATTCACCGCTATTTAAGGAACCGACTAATCTTTGATTTATGCGAGGGAATTAAGCTTTAACGACGTGTTAATTAATCGGATGTTTTGTCCCATTAGCTTTTTAATTGGACCTTGGAGGCTTCGAAAAGAGTTCATGCACGTCACGTACGATCATCCGTACTAATCTAGACCAAAATATTAGCAGGTACTGACTGCTATACCTACATGCTTTAGTATTTTACATTATCATTACTCGAATTTTCGCCTTTTAACACCCACTTATTCATCTTTTTGCGTCTCAGCAGTCAGCAGCACCCAACTTATATATTTACTTCAAAATAATAATGGCAATAAAAATGAAAATACCCTAAAATAGACATAAATTTCTTTTGTCACCAAAATAACATTTAAGAAAAAAATGATCAAAATAGATTTTATTAAAATTGTAAATATATATTTATACGTTTTAGATTAATTAATTTAAACTAGGATTTAGAATTATGAAGTGGAGTTTTAGAGGTGGAATTTAAAATTCAAAAAAAAATATATTAAGATTTTTAAAGTAAAAAGGTTTATTTTGGTCATTTTTTTTCTTAAATACTATTTTGTAACAAAAACTTACAAATATCTATTTGAGATATTTACCAATAAAAAATAGCAATAATAATAATAATAATAATAATAATAATAATAATATTATATTAATATCAGAATGGACATCTTTTAAGATTGTTTTTTTCTTCTTAAAAATAGATTGCCCTTTCATATGTTTACCGTAATCAAATGAAGCCACTAGTTCTAAACTCCAGATTATAAAAAAAATCAACTTGGTGCATGTATTCTTGTTTGTTCAATGATTTTCACCTACATTACCATGTGTGTTACCCATTAATTATAGATTTCAGGATTATTCCAATTACATTTACATTGCAAGAATGCTCAATACCACAGGTAAGATAACTATTATTGTTTCAACACACACTATTATCATGGGAAATTCTATTTTATCTCATTTTTGTATCACTATTTATGTTTACCTTTATTAAAGGGATAATTTGAAAATTACCCTATTAATAGTTTGAAATTTGAAAATTACACCTTCTATTTATTTTTTTGAAAACTACACTTTTTTTCAATATGAATTGACATTTTTGTCCAGATTAGATATTTTAATAATTAAAATATAAATTCGAAAATTAATAAAAATATTATAATTACTAATGTTTAAGATAAATATGTGTGTTAAGATATTATGAAACAAACATATCATAGGGCAATATTATAAATTCAGCAAATGATATAGGCATATAGCTGAATAATGTATATATTTAAACAAAATTTAAAGCAAATAATCAAAGGCTTTAATCGACCTTTTTCTTAGATTTTTTTTTAATTAATCATTGGTCGTATTAACACTAAAATTCCAAATTCCATTCTCTGTATATGTATTTTCATTTGTAAGATTTTGATCAAAATACTAGAATATGACCACCGGCATAACTTTGAAGAGAAATAGTAATACTGATGGCAAGATAAAATAGTTAGAAAAAAACTGAAATTCATAAACGATCGTCAAAGAAATAAATAATATAAACGTTATCTAAACAAACTCACTAAAATAAACATACATAACACAATAATTAGTATTCATATAGTAGTTGTTAGAGTTTGCTTTGTAGGTCTAAGTTAGGACTTAGGAATTGGATCTCCTACTTTAAATTTTAATTATGGATGATGACCTTTAAACACGTGCAAAAGAAACCTCGAATGTGTATAGACATTCATAAATAAATTAACCTCTGAATGAGATAAGAGGAAGAATTTGTGAAACTAGAGAAAAAAAAATTCTCATAAATGGAGCATACTGAGAAAAAGAAAACATCATTTCGAATTTTTTCTTATTTTTTAAAGAGTTAAAGATATATAAAAAACAATACTGTTTAGATACTCTAAATATTTCTTCAAAGAAAACAAAATCTAGTTTTTATTAAAGTCGCTATTTTGAAAATAAAATAAAAATATGATGATAAATTATTTAGAAATACTTTGGGCAATTTGGTAAATTTATATATACTAAAGGTTATTTTTCAAAAAAACTTAAATGATGGTGTAGTTTTCAAATTAAAATCTTACTTAAGTGCATTTCTCCAAATTTTCCCTTTATTAAAAGACATTTTACGAATACATTTTCATTAAAAACACAAAAGACATTTCTACCATTGCTTTATAGATATATAAATATAAATAAACAATAATAATAAATTAAAAAATAAAAAATATTTTTAATACTTTTTAATTATATGATTCTAAATTTGAAGTGTTCTATTTTTTTTGAAAATTTTTATTGTGAAATTCAAAAATTCTTTTTGAAACTATTTAAAACAATTTTAAATATTAAGTATTTATTTAATTATTTCTTAAAATCTGAAATTTTACCTTCTAAAACTCCACCCTATAAATTTAAATGACAATTCTAAATTAGATAATCATAGAAATATAAGTATCTATTTACATTTTTTTTAAAAAATGTGGTTAAATTAAGTATAAAAACAATATTAGGAATGTGGTAGTTTAATCAAATTTTATTATCTTTCAAACAGAACTTCGCATAATTTCTCAGTTTATCAAATACAATACGAGTTAGAACCCAAACAAAAAAATATTCAGGGAAAGTTCATATGTTTCTATATATATATTCTTTTTATATATGCAGGCAGGTTTATTAATCATGTTAATGTATCACGATCACCAGCGATGTGTTTTGAAGGGTCACATTATTAAAAAAACTAATATACCGAAATTAGGTAATGAAATGGTTTTTATATAAGAAGAGTAGGTAATGAATTGTTTCACACTGAGATATCATACATTATATCAATTATCAATGTAAATCTTATTAATAAACTCAAACGTAACCGAATTGGGTGGCCAGTGATTCATTTTTTGAATCATAATGTAGTTTTTTTCTTGAGCTGACTTTCCTTTCTTTGTCAACTCTTTGTATTTTGTCTCGCCATTTCAAATTGGTATCATATCATTCTCAGCGGGAGAAAGAGAACACCAAATTGAAATATCTATATAATTTGAGTGCCAAAAAGAATAATATATTTTCAACATCTATTAAATGTTAACGTAAGATTAAGAAACTTTCTAAAAGAAAACGTAAGAAAATAAACGTTATATGACTTTGTAGGGATGTCTCTTTCTTTCTTTCGTTGATTTTCGATTTGATTTTTCTTTATTTGGAAAAATATATAAGACAAAAAACTGTTCTTACCTGAAAGGTTGAAACTTAATGCACTGTTCGAAAGTCATCGCATTGCATTGTTTGGGTAGTTCGTGGAAGCTCACCATTGACAATATTGTATACTGCTATGCAAAGCCGTGCGAACAGTTTTTCATGCCACAAGCCAAATAAAATTAAAATTTTGTTTTTTATTATTTTTTACAATAAAAAAGTAAAAAAACGTTTTTTTTTCTAAAAAAAGTAAGATTTATCAGAACGATTTTTTCTTATTTTATGTTAGCTTGTGATGCAAAACTTTAATACAGAAAATATTATCATTAATATATAATATCTGCTCTAAAGTTTTAGTCACACAACCTGTTTTGCAATTTTAGAATAAATAATAACATACAAAAAGAAAGTGATTCAAAAATATTAGTAGAGATCTTGATTCAAGAAGAATATGCTTTTATCACATAACTTCATAACAAAAACATGTTCAGAAAAAGAAATAAAAATTATTTTAAAAAACAAAAATAGATATAACTGTAACTAGATAATTTTAAAATTTAAGTTTTTATTGTAGAAATTAATATTTAAAACATCAGTAATAATTTCTATAATATTATTTGAGAAGCCAAATTCTTAAGTGTCGCTCTCACGTTAATTTTTAGAAGGGTTATTTATAATACGATCATTAGTTAATAATAAAAATTGTAACTACTGCCATTATTAAAAATTTTATTATATTTTTTTTATTTATTTTTATTTATTTTTATTTTTATTTATTTTCAAAGCACATATATAAAAAAGAAATATTTATAAAATATAAAACGTAATATATTATATATATATATATATTGGATTTCATAAAAATAAATTTCATAAATAATAGATTTATATTTTAAAAATAATATAGTTTCCTTTTAGAAGGAAATATTTATAAAATATAAAAGCGAATTATATTAAGACAATCTCTCAAATTGCACTTTTTAAGTTTCTGTCACAAATAGTCTTCAAGAAGAAAAATGATTGAAATAAATTTTTTTTTTAATTTGAAAATTTTAATATATTTTTTATATTTCTAATTTTAAATCTCACCTCCAAAATTTCACCTCATAACTCTAAATCATAAGTCTAAATTAATTAATCTAAAGGATATAAATGTATATTTACAACATTTAATAAAATTTATTTTGGTTATTTTTTTAAAGGCTATTTTGGTTATAAAAGTTAGGTTATTTTTCATTATATATATATATATATATATATATATATATATATATTGAATTTCATATAAAAAAATTTCATAAATAAAAGAGTTATATTTGTTTAAATAATATAGTTTTCCTTTAAAACAAAATAGATATTTTTTTAGATAATTTTTCAGAATTGTATTTTAATTTAAATTATGTTTCTGTTAATTGGTTTCAAAATAAAATATATAAAAAGGAGATGTTTTACAAACCAAAAATTGATATATTTTATATATAAAATAGATTTCCTAAAAGGAAAATTTACAAAGGAAAAACATAATATAGTTTTTATAATTTTTTCCTTTAAAACATATTCTCAAAGAACATAATAGATATTAAAAATTAAAAGTACCAAAAATAAATTTTCTATCAACCAATTTTTTAAATAAACTAAAGGAGAAAAATATCTAAATTACATAATTAGTAACTTTAATAAACTAAAACTATTATATATAGTTACAAAATTAAGATAACATAAGTTGAGATATCTTTTGCTCAATACTTTTTAGTTTAATTTTTATTTATAGTTTTATAAAATTAAATAAATAACAAAAAAATCTTTACAAATATATTGATTGTATATTTTTAACTTAAAACCTATAATACTTCATCTTCTTCTTTTTCTTTTTTTTAATTAAAAATTGACAAATATTAGTTTTGATATATACTGATTTCAACCAACATTAATCAAAAAAATTCGAAAATATATTAGCAAAACACAATTGGGCTTAATACAAAAAAAAACCTACACTCTAATGTACACATACTAAAAATAACAAAATCAATCATGTATGATAACCGAACTGACTAATATTCTACATAAAACCAGTTTTCTAACTAAAAGTAAAATATCATTATTTAAAATAATATACTATGCATATATATTATCAATAATTTAAATATAGTTTACATATTGATTAATTATTATAATTTATTTATTTTGTAAATATCTATATCCGTGCATGAACACAGAAAAATTACCTAGTATACGTTTAAGTTCAAACAAAATTAGCAAAAAGTGTTTTACCATTAAATTATATAAATTAATATTCTTTTTTAGAAATATGCCCTATAAATTTTGTTATAAAAATTATACCCTAAGACGTTGCTTGAAAATCTTTTGAAATTTTTTAGTTCTACCAGAAATTTGATACAACTTTTCAAATTTACCATTAATAAATGACTATTTTCAAAATAGCCTAAATTTATGATAAAAATAGACCAAACTAATTTTTTTCTAAATATTAATAAAACATTTAGAAACTCAATTCGACATTTTTAACACTAAATCCTAAATAATAGTCAATAAAGTATAAACCAAATATTAATATATTTTTGATTAAATATATTTTGAAAAATATTAATTAACTTATGATATTTTTAGTAATTTCTCAAAATCTCCATGCTTTGTCGCATAAAGTATGGGATTATTAAATAATGCCAATTTACTGAGCACTGCTCTGCTGCTTTGTTGATCTATTGTTAATTCTAACATTGAAAGGCAATATTGTTTTTTTTTTAATCCAAGTGAGGATGCTTATTTTTCCGTGGTTGTCACGGATTCTTTTTTATCCCTTCTTTTTCTAGAATTAATTTATGTTTTTTTGCTATGTATTTCTATTCAAAATTGTCTTGATTTAATAGTTAGTATTTTTTTTAGAATATTTTACAATTCAATTGCTTAAACCAAGTAATTTTTTAGTTATAGCATTTCTAACTTTCTATTTTTATTTTTAAATTGAAGTTTGAAGTACATATTTACTAATATTATTCTATTTGCTATTCCAAAATAGAATAAAAATAAAATTACTCAATAAATGAAGTATTGATTTTATTTTTTACTTATTGTTCTATTTTTACTCTAAAATGGAATAGATTTGAAGTACATTTTAACTCTTATTAATAATTTATTCAATTTTAAAGAAAAATAAAATAATACATTAAAAATGTTTTTAGTGGCGTTT
The DNA here is from genome assembly GCA_905132885.1 of Moricandia moricandioides. Lineage (NCBI taxonomy): Eukaryota > Viridiplantae > Streptophyta > Magnoliopsida > Brassicales > Brassicaceae > Moricandia > Moricandia moricandioides. The sequence goes on along the minus strand of CAJHQQ010001475.1, from coordinate 29,749 downwards.
GTCAAGCTCCTCTAGTTACATAAGAAGAGTAACTACTTAGAATCAAGGCTGCTTGGAAAGGTTTAGTATCGATAGGAAGATGCAGAAACATTTTTTACCAAAAACTCTTCAAACCTAGTTTAGTTGAAAAAAAAACTTTATTCATTTAACATTTTCGTGGGAAATAATAGTATAATGATAGGTTGGAGTTTGAAGTTTGGACATGCTTTAGTCAAATAGGACCTATATATTCGAAGAAGTGACACGTTCGTATTGGACTTGCACGGAGTCGTGGAGCGATGAATAGTTGAATATACAACTAATCTTTTAAAGCATCGTTTAAAAATAGAAAACAGAAAATACACACGTAAACCATATTCTATGGCGTAATTACACATCAGTTCGAGTTTCTTTGAACAAAACAACACTGTACCTAATTTTTTTTGATAAATACGATACCTAAAATTAAATATACTATGAACAAAAACCACATATACACACAACAAGCAGAAAAAGATATGCATATAAGTATGTGTAGCATTAGTATCAACTTCACCAAGTTCAAGTTCCATGTAGTGCCGATTTGAATGACATCAATTACTTTTGGTTCGAGTCTCTTAACCAATTCTGTCCCACATTAGTTGAAGTTTCAACTAATTATCAGAAGAAAAAATGATAAATTTCTCAAATATTTTTTTAATTATTTTTCATGAAAATAGACCTCAACGAGAAAATGACCAAAATAAATTTTATTTTTAAAATCTTAATATTTTTTATTTTTAAACTTTACGTCCAAAACTCTACCATATAACTCTACTCTAAGTTTAGATTAATTAACCCAAGAGATATAGATGTATATTTATACCATTTAATAAAGTTTATTCTAATAATTTTTCTCTTTAAAAATTATTTTGGTTACAAAAACTTTTTAAAGTCTATGTTAGGTATTCTTCAAGAAAAAATCCATATATGGACTGCATTTTCTCTTAGAAATTAGTTTGAGTTTTTCCATAAGTTTGTGATACTTCATATAATTAAAAAAGAAAACTAATTATCAAAAAGGTTTTGGTTGGAACATCAACTATAGGCTCGGGCCTTATGTAGTAGTTACACACTTAAATCATAAAAATAAAAATTCACCAGTAAAACTATCAGTATGTATGCACTTAAGTTCTTCACTAACCCTGAGCAACATCTCTTGGTATGATTACAAAAAGAAATATGATTTGTGGCATCATCACATCATTGTACAGACAAATCTAGTTGATCAAACACTTGATTATATATATATATATATATAGCTTTTAGTCTGGGTGGGGGATTTAAAAATATATAATGAATAATCCCAAAACTTGTCTGATTGGATAAGCACATATTGGTTTTAATTAACCTTTAAACTCAGATCTGTCTTCAGTTCTTATTTTAGTTTGTGCGTTTCTTGTCTGCATATGAATGAATCTATAATAAGGACATACCCGTACAGGCGTACATAACCTTTATAATAAACCTTGTTGCCAACATAACGTGCAGGTTGCAGCTAAATCGATCTATGACAAAAGAAAACAAAATACATAAAAAATATATGCAGAAGATGCGTTTTCATCTCTTGTGGGAGTGTTATTACCTAATCGATACAAAAGATGTTTGCCAAGTGGATATCACACGTGTGTTGGCATCAATCATAATTGTCATCAAGCAAACATATCTTCCATCCGTTGAACCTTTCATGACTCACCCTCTTCACTGCATTTAGACCAGAATCAAGTTATAAAAAGTTTACTTCGCAAGTTAAAACATTATGAAAATAAATTGAATTAAAGGCTAATGGTGTTTAATGCTTGATTAGAGTCGTTTAATTAAAGCTATGGAGCCGATAGAGATTTTTTTTTAGGTGTGAAAAGCTAAAACGTGACGTTATTCCTGAAATCTAATCTAACGGCTGAGATTTATTGTCATCATCCAACCGTCCATAGGCATGACTAAGTCTTCTACTCTGTAATCATCTTTCTTGGCTCCTTCTCTATTTAAACTTCTCTGCCTCTCACTCTGCTCTTCCCCTTTAGCGTTTAGACAGCCACATAAACCAAATCTTCTCTTTCCATCCGCACATCTCCGCCGTTGATTATCTAAACAGATCAATCTAACGATTAAAAGCAGAGCTTTCAAACTCCACAAGTTTGATCATTTGCTCTGAAACAGAGCATACTCTGTTCCTTGCTCTGTTTTTCATCGATGAGGAGGTTAAGAGGGATCAAGATCAGAAGACCGTTTCAACGAATCACAAGATGGATCCTCCGGAAAACCCGACTCCGCCGTTCGAGATACATCCGGTTAAGCCCGAACCGGCCGGTTTGCAAACCAAAAGCCATCCAAAAACTCATAAGCTGGGGTCGCAGTCTCACATCACACAGCGCCAGGTTTCTCGGGTGCATAAGATCAAACTCTGGATACATACCAATTGGCGAGGACCCGATTCAAAACAAACCCGACCCAGTTCCGAAAGGTCACTCGGCGGTTTACGTCGGTAAAAAAGACGGCGACTTTCACAGAGTTTTGGTGCCTATCGTCTACTTTAACCATCCTCTGTTCGGTGAGCTTCTGAGAGAAGCAGAGGAAGAGTTCGGGTTTTGTCAAGAAGGTGGTATCACTATCCCTTGTCCTTATTCGGATTTCAAACGGGTCCAGACCCGAATAGAATCCGGGTCCGGTTTCGGCAAGCTTCCATGGAGCCGGCGCCGGCGCCGGCAATAACGACGACGGAAAAAGACGGTAGACGATGATAATGATGAAAAAAGTTTGAACTCTTTTTACTATTTTCTTTTATTACTTTTTCACTGTTTTTTTTTTTAAATAGCTTTTCACCCTTTTGTTAGATATGCATGTATATGTGATAATGTGAAAGTGACATTTTTTAGTATTAAACTAAAGACGATAGTCACCATACTGTAAATAATTGAGATTTTTTGTCCAGTGATTGCATGAGTGCTTTTGGTAGGACTATGTGATTATGAATTTATGATTAAGAAAGTGATTATAAAGTGAATTATGAAAACGATAAAACCAAAGAAAAAGTTCAACACGATTCTATTAATCTTTTGGACCTACACAAGATTTTGCTATCAATCACAATAATTTATCATTGTTAAACCCACTAATAATTCTACATACACGTAGTTGAACACATAAAAAATCTACAAACACGTATATTGTTTAAAGATAATAAGTTTTCCAGCATAAAATGTGCATAGACTACTAATAAGTCGACATGCAAAGGTGATATCATTGACTTCCCAATTTAATTTGATTACGGAAACGCTGTAATGATAAATTCTGGTTGTATGTATATAGCTAAATTCTCCAATCTATTAAATGGGCTTCATGATTGTGATTCAATGAAGTTATGGGGGAAACTACTGCTAAAGTGACATTTTGGCATTGAAGTGATCATCGCCACTAGAGTCCCTTTCTATATCTATCTATATACGTAGCGATGATTTTTTTAGTGGAGAATCAACCAAGAATCAAGGAGTTTATAGAAAATATTCTAAAACACACAAATTCAAACACACACACACACACACATTCACATGTTATATTTATTTAGCGAACAACAAACTAGTTAAGTTGGCTCAAGCAGAACAGTCATGCTTGGCTTCCTTTACGGTTTGATTATATTTAGTCCAGTTTATCTAAGCAACAATAAGATTTGGTTTCGCATTTTTGTAACGCCGGGACCACCGGGCCTTTCACGCTCGTTCTCTCGTCTCATAAGTTCTATTCCATGCGACGGGCGATATATTAATTTTTTCAAGGCTCGTAATCTTTTTTACTGATCCTGTAATCTTTTCATGTGCTTTGACATCACTCACACGGTATCGCGAATCATTTTCGAATAGGTCACATATCATTTCAACACAACAAGTCTCAAGGCGCCTCTTAGATCATAACCGAGATGACTAATCAGCTCTGATACTACTTGTAACGTCCCGAACATCCACGGTTAATGAGTGGACCCCATTTTGTGCGACTGATGATGCGTTATTTTTTTCAAAGCTTGAAAAGTCTTGTTTACTGGCCCTGCAATCACCAAATGACTTTTTTCCGTGCTTTGACATCACTCTTATGGTATCGTGAATCACTTTCAGATAGATCACTAATCATTTCACTATTTCATCATAAGCACGCTTAACCCTACAATTTTAAAAAGATGTGTGACAGAAAAAATATATGCACTTTAGTGAGATAACCAATTTTTTTTCACATATACCAAAAATCATGTTACAATTTTACTATTCAGCATAGACCAAAACGAGGATAATCACGTGTTATTCGTACGGAAGTTTCGTACATCTCTGGTTTATAGATTAGATAAACAGATAGAACAATTAAGTATGCTTGTTAAACAAACACTTTTACGTTTATAGATTTTAATTCGTTTTTCAAACAAATCAATATTTTTGGACCTTTATACAATTGTTTGATATATTTAATGTATTAGTCCAGTTATTTGTTATAATGTAAAGCAAACTACAATCTACAAATGTCAACTATTATTGAAATTCGTGGGAGATTGGTAGTTGAATTGCCAAGTTGATGATTCATAATTTCATAGATTGGTCCAAATTCTATCGGGTTGAAAGTAATGTGGATAAGTAATGGCTGTAACAATCAATGATTTTTCTTCTCCAAAGGTGTTAGACGTACGATCTGTTAACCTATTCCTTTTTTACTTCATAAACAAACCAAAATAAATCGGTAACTGATCATCAGTCATTAAAATATTCTGTATTTATGTAACTTTCGGGATCTTATTGGGTGGCATTAGGGATGTTAAATCCAAGATCATGGGCTCAGTCTTTTGTTTAAAATAAACTTATCATATTTTAATTTAGCCCTATTTAAACCCTATTTTAATCAAGGTTAAGGTTTGTATTAGGGTTAATCCATTTAATTTTCATGCATGTAAACAAATGTTTGTATACTAATTTTAAGAAAAACATTCATTTTTAACAACTTAAGATATGATCATATATATGAAAGAAAATCATAAAATTAAGTTTTTCCGCCAAAACGCAAATTCGAGTTTTTCCTTCTTACCAAAACCGCAAACAAGTTTTCCCATCAATACTGCGATTTTGCGGTTTGGCGGAAAAACTCAATTTTGCGATTTTGGTGGGAAAACACGATTTTGTAGTTTTAGCAAAAAACTCAATTTTGCGGTTTTGGCGGAAAAACTCAAATTTTCAGTTTTGGCGAAAAAATGAAATTTTGCGGTTTTGGCGGAAAAACGTAATTTTGCGGTTTTGGTGGGAAAACACAATTTTGCGGTTTTGGCGAGAAAACACGATTTTTTCATTTTTTGAGGTTTTGACGAGAAAACTTTATTTTGCATAATCAAACAATTTTTAATTTTTAATTTTTAATAGATATTTAAATAGTATATAATAATTGTGTGAATAAAATAAATGAGCTAAAATTTAAGTCCTACACATTATATGGCTAACTCTTTAAGCCATGTTTCAAAAGTAAGTGTTAGGGTTAAAAAATGTTTTATAGAGTTAGGGCTAACCATATTAGATTGAGCCTATATTAACATCCCTAGGTGGCATGGACTCGTCACTATCTGTTTCGTGATGGGTCTTACTGGGATATTAAGGAAGGTAGTATCACTGGATCATGGGTTTGGCGAAAATTGCTAAAGCTACGTCACCTTGCTTTTGCTATGTTGCAATATGAGGTAAATGATGATCACAAGGTGTTCTTTTGGTCTGAAAATTGGTAAGGGCTGGTCCGGTTGATAGAAGTATCAGGGGATCTGGGGACTTGATACCTTGGCATACCAAGGAATGCTACTCTTGCTGAAGCGGAAAATGACGAGGGTTGGAGTCTCCTTAGCCGAGGTCGTAGAGTCTATCCGCATGTCTATGATTCAATTGCAGCAATTCTATATCCTGACTCTAAACTTGGACTTGATAGAGAATTATGGAGAAATGGGCCAGAGGATTTCAAAAACAAATTTTCTAGTAACTATACTAGGGAGACCATTCGGCCTAAGAAGGACAAGATTCAGTGGTATCGATTGGTATGGTTTGCGTAGGCTATCCCACGTCAATCTTTCATGTTTGGTTGGCAGTTTGGGATAGACTTTCTACAAGTATCCGAATGCGGCAATAGGGCATCACACAAAGCTGTATGTTATGCGGAGAGATGGATGAAAATATATCACTTGTTTTTTGTTTGTCCCTACACATTCACTGTCTGGACAAGCATTGCAGAAAATTTGCTTGGGGATCACATAACGCCTGATTGGTCAGATAGCATTTCTCAACTCACTATATCCGCCATGAACAACCCTTGATGGAATTCTCAATCGGCTCTGTGTTCAAACAACAATATAGCATTTCTAAACGGATGTGTGACGGAAAAGGTAAGCGCACTTTGGTGATATAGGTAGTCAAATCAATTTTCTTAAGCATTTCCACATATACCAGAAATTGAGATGTTACAATTCACCCCACTTACAGAACGCAACTCCCCCGTTGCGCACCACAACATGTCTCAAGACGCATTTTAGGTCAAAACCGAGATGGCTAACCAGCTCTAATACCACTTGTAACGCCCCGACCGCTCATGGCTAATGGGTCTCCCACGCCCCCTCTCTCGGCCCGTGGGCCCATCCCATCCGACGGACGATGCGTTAATTTTTCTCTAGCTCAGAAGTCATGTTTAATGACCATGCAATTACCACGTGACCTTTCCCCATGCTTTGGCCTCACTCACACGATATCATGAATCACTTTTTGATAGGTCACCCATCTTTCCACTACTCTAGCATAAACACGTTTAACTTTGGAATTATAAACGGATGTGTGACAGAAAATGTAAGCGCACTTTGGTAACATAGGTAACCAAATCATTTCTCTTAACATTTTCCACATATACCAAAATCGTGATGTTACAAAATAGTTTTCCTTCAGTATACATGGACACACAAGCTGGAAGGGCTGCTTAGAAGATGGTTTGAGGTCAACCCATCCTAGTACTACCAGTGGGAGGATGGTCTGAAATCAAACAAGTTATAGGGCTATGTTTTTTTATGTAACTATTGGATACGACACTCTCTCTTCTTTATTAGGCTCCGTAGCTCTGTAAATGCTTCTTAGTTTCATTCTTTGATCAATAAATTTGAAAGTTCATCACAAAAAAAATTTGGGTTAGGACAATTTTTTTTTTGTAAAATGTTAAGTATTAGGGAAAATTACACAAAAATATTCTCAAATAAACTGTTTTACGCTTTTTAATACCCAATTATTTTTGATATCCAAACTATTTTTTTAATCATTATAATACAATAATTTTAAAACTGTGCTCAATTTAATACCCAAGGTATGCTAATTTAAATTAAAAATATTAATAAGTTCCAGAAAAAACTTAAAACATCTCTAAAATTCAAAAAAAAATCTTAAAAGTTTTAAATTTTATAGTAAGCTTTAAAAATAAAATTAACTAAATTTTGGATATTATTTTAAATTTTGAAACAAAATAATTCTGAATAAATAAATTATTTTTAAACTTCAGAAACAAACTAAATTTGAAATGAAACTAAAACTAATATTATAAAAAATTTAAGACTAAAATTATTTAATTTCTCTTAACATTTAAAATAAATTTTGAAAATTTTAAGATTTTTTTTAAAAATTTTATAGATTTTTTTCGTTTTTTTAATTTATTATTAATATTAACATAAAGTGGATATTAAAATGAGTAAAATTTTAAAAGTTAATGTATTAAAATAAGTAAAAATAATTAGTTTGGCTATTAACCGGATAGTAAAAAAGTTTGGATATTAAAAAGGTTAACTAAATTTAGTTGAAGTGTTTTTATATAATTTTCCGTAAGTATTGCTATCAATTTTCGATTTTTGACACACAATACAATAGATTACTAAAAAGACACATGATACAATCCCTTTATTATTAATAGAGAAGTAATTTAGGAGAGTAACCTTAACTTTATAATTTATTTACACTATTGTCATTATGATAATGTATCACTTTCTCATGCATCCTCAACATACTTTTATAATTATCCTTTAATAACTAAATTAATTACAATTAGTGCCATTGTTCCAACTTATATTTAAATCATTCATATACCTAATATAAAACAAAGCTAAATGATTGGATTAACATTGTCTAGACCCGTCTGCGGATTAATATGATGTTTTGAATAAATTATAATCTCTCAAAACAAATTAATATGAAATGCAATGAAAAATTGCATAATTTTTTTTTCAGTGAACATATTTTGCTATAAAAAAAGTCATATAAGTTTTAGCTGATGTAACAACTACTAATGAACTCTTTACGAGCTAAACTAAACAATGTTAACATTTACTATATACAAGTTCTGATAGATAAAAATTTGGTGTGAATTTAAATATATAGTTATGATATAAGACAATCGGTGCTATGCATAGCTGTATATACATTTTTTGTAATAATTCAGTAAATATATGTTCAAATGATATTAAATGTTATGGAAATATGAAATCATGTATGTATGAATATATTCTGATATATGTTAAAGGTGCTATTATTTTTGAAATATTCAAAGATCAAATATGATAATAGATTAAAAGGAGAGTTAATCGTGCGCATGGCAAAATTTCTGCCATAAATCATAAAAAAATTACATTTGCGTTACAAATATTTGAAAGCATCAAGTTTATTATGTGTGAGACTTGAATAAATTAATTTCTTAATTTAATTATGTAAATCTTCAAAATTGTCTATATCTATATATTAATATTATAAATCTTTGGCATTAATATACCAAAAGTTTTTAGTCCATAATATTTGGTAATTGAAAGTTAAAAATAAAGAATATTTTGTGACAAAAAAATATGCAGATCTTCTTTTTATATTCACGTTGTTTACTATATATTTATAATTGTATATTTTACAATCTATTTATCAATATATAATGTTATTATCATTAAAAAGTCATTAACCATGTGCAAAGCGAAGGTTAACCTGGTAGATTACTAATAGCAGAAATAAGAACTACACCACAACACAAGGATAAACTAACGACAGCAAACAAAGGCCCGGACCAAGCAACAACTCAGCCCAACATGTTAACGGAGTAATAGCGAGACAAGGTCAGACCGTACAATTCCAAAACTAGATGAGAAAACGAGTCGATTACCATAAACTCAGAGAGAATGGTGCCCTCAAATCTTGAGTGCAATAGTTACCTACAACTTCTAGCCAATCACCCAGAGTGCAGAAGAGAGAAGAATCCAACCACGAACAAAGAGAAAGCAAGATAAAAGAGACTATCAGTGGTACGAGGAAGATCCAAAACCCAAGGTCTTTCAATAGTCAGTGCCAAAATTACCTTCTCCATTGCATTCCACCAAGACTATATACACCCATTTTTAACCATAACCCGAAGTGATAATGGATCAGTAGACAGACAGCTACTCTGGAGGAGACTAAACCGAAGTGTTGGGCTCCTCAAATCCATGCCTCGACCAGAGTCTCACCATACTGCCCACGCCGAACATCTAGGAGATACCATCAACAAAGGTTCAGTCAAAGGAGTATATCTCAACAAGCAAAAGAAAATTTTGGATGAAACCAATTTTCTTAGATTCTACACTCAAAAATGCATCAATAAGAATTGTAATCACCAGAAAATATTCACGGACCAAGGACATATAAATTTTATAAGCTGGAAAAATTTCAACCCGTCCATCTGAGAATATATGTCCTTAAAAGAGAATTTCAGCTCAGCAAGGAGCGAAATGACCCAAAAAAAAATCAGAGAGTTGAATATGGGGTTTCTTACCTTTCCATCAAACCCAATATCAGGAGAAATGGCCACGTAAATCTCAAGATACAATTTATTTCCTAAAACTGGTCAAACCGAGCCACTTATGAAAAGATTTAGAAATCAATTTGGCCAATCATCTCCAAACCGAGACCACTCAAACAAGAAACCTAACAAACGGTCTAAAGCCTTCAGAATACATATAAAACCATCCAAGAGAGAGCTACATTATTTTACCATACACCATCAACCATAGGAATGAGAAGATATTCATTTCAGGCAACTTACCTTTCTAGGATTCATTCTTGCTTGGAGGAGTTAAAGACCAAGAACTCTTTCCCTTTGAAGCAGAATATACCAAGACCTATGTGATATTACTCAGCATCCTATTTCTTGGATACAAAACAAGATATTAAGGTACAAGATCAGATCTTCCAAATGACTGAAAATCAACTTAACGACTAGTTTGTTGAACACAATGGCCATCAACATTATTTTCGTGTATTTTCTTTCCTTTATAGAGTATTAGAACGTTGTAGCTTGTCCAAGATCGAGCCTATATAAGCTCAAGACCATTCATCATTGTAAATCACCCTTGATCATTGAAAATTAATAGAACTGTTTTTCTTGTTTAGCAAAGTTGAGAATTCTTTGTGTTAGTTCTTTAGTTCTAGGTGTAAGATTCACTTGGTGCTATTGAAGCCACGTCCAGAGAATCTTGTGAGATTTAATTCAGTATGTTTTTCCATTGATTGAGAGAGTCAATTCTTATCCATCGATCCATTCCATCCACTGGTCAAAGCTTGAGAGTGTTATACAACCAGCAAACTTAGTTCCATTGCATCCATCAATCCGACCATCCTTCTCACCTTATCACCTTCATGTTCTCTGTTTATTATTAGTTTCATTCATACTCATTCCATTAGCATTCGTTTCAGGTTCATTTGATTTGACCAGCCTTAAATCGGCTTCCATTGACTCTTGTCAATCACTCGACTATTGAACAACCATCATCTTGGCTCCAACTTCTATCAATTTGTGGGTTACACCCCCTCTGTGCCTACAAAATTTTTGGTATAAGAGTAGAAAGCTCCTTAATCTAGTGATATAAATCCATCTCTCATAATTTTCTTGCATTTGTTTATCATCTAAAATCATAAAACCGATAAAAAAATCATATTGTTTGCATTTTCTTATTCTTGGTGTTAAAAACAGGGAGAGGCAATATAAATATAATTAGATTTCTTTTTTTGAACCATAAAATTTAAAAAGCCAAAAAAATCATGTTTATGTTGAGTTTTTTGCCTAGTTTCCTTTTCAGTTTGTTCACTTGCCAAAAAAGTAAAATCTGGTTTCTTGCTTTGTTTTAATTTTTTAAATTATAAAACCAAAATAAAAAATTAATTTTAATGTTTTAATTTATATATGTCGTGCTTTCATTGATAAAGTTAAAAAAAGGTAGAGTGAATTTTCCATTGATAAAATTTTAAAAAGATATTAAGTTTCCATTTTCTTTGTTCCTTTTTATTCTTCTTTCTTTCTTTTGTTAAGTCACGACTTATTTCTTCTCTTTTATGTTTGTGAAAGGTAAAATCTGAGAAAGGACAAAGAAGACGCCATGGAAGATTATTTAGAAGAAAATAAATCTTATGATTCAAGCCAAGACTCCAATCTTGATGAAACCGACCAAACATGGTCCAATGAAGAGGATGACTGTGATGAGTCATGGTCTTATGATGAATACTCTATTTCAAAGTATGGAGACGACCATAGAGAATATCCTGATCCAGAACCACTTGATTACTCACATGAAGATACCAGCCACCAAAGAGAGTATGAGGGAAAAACTGAACCACATATCAGTTTCAGTGAAGGAGATGTCTTCCCTGGATCATATAGAACATGATGATCAAGAGGCTGACCAGGAAGACTCATGGCAAGAGGAAACTGATTCTGAAATCAGTTTAGAAGAAGCACGTGAGCATGAAGAAGATCTATCTAAAACTAGAGATGTTCATGAAGATGTTGATGGAGGAGAAGCATGTTCTCAGTCTGGTGAAACAGAAAATGAAGAAGAGTCTTATGCTGAAGAGAGACCATGGTGTGATTACTCTGATCAGTAAGCTGATCAACAAGGCGAAACTGGTTCCCAAATAAGTGTAGAAGACTGAGAAAAACCAGATTCTCAAAAAGACATTGCTGAAGAAGAAGAGCTTTTAAGTGAAGCTGAAAGATATGATGATCAGTATGGTTACATCCACTTTGTAAGCCATCATAAAAGACCAGAAGCATACTTGTGCTGGGAAAGAGACATGAAATATTAGTTTGTTTCTAATCAAGTTGCTGAAGTGGAGAAGACAACCATTGCTGAGGAAACCCTCACTGAAGATGCTTTTAGGCAGTGGGATGTGGATGCTTATAGCATACTTGACCATGATGACCAGAAGTTACTTGAGAAGAAATTAAGAAGCTCCTGTATGAAGAGTATGTGAAGGGGCTGGAGATGAGTTCTGGAGTAATTATCGGATTCATACTAATCTTGAACCGAGGAGGTTGATATTGGAAACAAGGCCAAAACGAAAGTCTAAACTCAAGCAGGCTCACGACCCTTAGCCAAACCAGGAGTCTAAACTCATCATAAAGAGAAAAACCAAGCATACATCACCAGAAAGGGTCAATGACGTGCAAATAGTTCCAACTTTACAAGCAAATAGTTCAAGAGCTAAGTACAAAGTCATTGCCTAAGTCCCACAAGATAGGAAAACCAACTAAGTTCACAAAGCCTTTTAAACTAGTTGAAACTATTTGCTATAGATGTCATGAGAAAGGTCATTATGCTGTAACATGTCCAACTAGGCTAGTAATGAGTGCTAATTCACCAGAAGTTAACTCGGATCCACCTAGTGAAATTATTACTTATTCAATATGTAAATTTCATACTTCTGATATAATGCATTTGTTTTGCCAAAAAAAATGAATTTGCAGGTCAAAATAAAGACCAAAAGAGCATGGCAGTAGAGATAAAATATACGAAGTCACTTGTTCACCTGAGCCACAAGAAGAACATCAAACAGTCACTAATGATCAATTGGAACTAGTAGGTGTTTCGGTTCAAGCACATGAGAACGTACAAAATAAATTAGTGTGCTCTGATTTTGATACTTCCAAGGTAACCATGATATGCTTGTCTAGTGCCAAAGGGGATGGAACATGTACATCACTTAAAAAGGAACCTTTGGAGCAAACGAAGTTAGTCTTAAAGAAAGATGACAAGCCACCATCAAGGGCGCACTCTTTGCTTAAATATTTTTCTGAAGAAGATAGCACTATGACCAGCCACATCTTGCTTCAGGACGAACCCTCAGACCAGTCATCAAACAAACAGGTCGTGCCAAGGGACACCCCAACCAAGTTTCCAAGTCAGGTAAGTGCAACTAATCCTTTTTCGATAACTCATGATTTGAATGTTGTGCATACTGATTTGTTAAGTCCTAAAGAGTGTGTAGAAATACTAGGCTGTTTAGATAAGTATGTAGGTCTTACCTCTTGTCTTAGATCACATACACCATAGAAACAAGAAATTTTATCTTCTACTGAAAATGGAATTTATCAAACTGGTTTATGTGTTGATTATTCCATGACTGCCATAGCACATTTGTCTTGTGCCAAAGATGTTGAGTTTATCACAGGAACCAAAGCTGAAATCCAGAGGAGATTTACCAAGCATCACTAAATCGAATCACACCAGGCCGGACCAGAGGACTGATCATATCAAATCTGATCAAAGAAGAACCACCAGATGCACCAAACATCACTAAACCGAAACAATACCAAGGTAAGGTTCTAGAATCTCAAAAGAGAAACTTGAGTTGCTCATCTTGGTGCAGGTTATCCAGTTTCAAGTTAAAAACCTTTCAAGAAGGAGGGAATGTTGTGGTCCTCAAATTCGTGCCTCGACCAAAGCCTCACCATACTGCCCACGCCGAACATGTAAGAGATACCAACAACAACGGTTCAGTCAAAGAAGTATATCTCAACAAAAAGAAGGAAATTTTGAATGAAACCAAATTTCATAGATTCTACACTCAAAAATGAAACAATGAGAATTGGAATTACCAGAAAATATTCACGGACCAAAGAGATATGAATTTTACAAACTATAGGTTTTCCAGCCCGTCTATTTGTGCGTACCTGTCTTTAAAAGAGAAGAAGCGACTTGTCCTAAAACAAATCAGAGAGTTGAAGATGGGTTTCTTAAATTTCAATCAAGCCTAGTTTTAGGAGAAATGGCCACGTATCTCAAGATACAAGCTATTTCCCAAAATCGATCAAACTGAACCACAAGATACCAAGACCAATGTGGGATTATTCAGAAATCAGAGACTCCTATTTCGTGGATACAAAACCAAAATATCAAGGTACAAAATCATATCTCCCAAATGGCTACAAATCAGCTTAACAACTAGTTTATTGAAGACAGTGGCCATCATCATTATTTTCATGTGTCTTCTTTCCTTTCTAGAGTATTAGAACGTTGTAGCTTGTCCAAGGTCGAGCCTATATAAGCTCATGACCATTCATCATTGTAAATCACGCCTTGATCAGTGAAAGTTAATAGAAATTGTTTTATTTTGTTTAACAAAGCTAAAAAAGCTTTGGGTTAGTTATTTAGTTCTAAAATATACGAAGTCACTTGTGCACGTGAGCCAAAAGAAGAACATCAAACAGTCACTAATGATCAATTGGAACTAGTAGGTGTTTCGATTCAAGCACATGAGAATGTACAAAATAAATTAGTGTGCTCTGATTTTGATACTTCCAGGGTAACCATGATATGCTTGTCTAGTGCCAAAGACCAAAACTTGAGAATTTTATACAACTAACAAGCTTAACTCCATTGCATTCATCAATCCGACCATCCTTTTCACTTTATCATCTTCATTATTTTTTTGTTTATTATTAGTTACATTTATACTCATTCTATAAGCATACGTTTCATGTTCAGTTGATTCGACCAGCCTTAGATCGCCTTCCATTGTTAGATGGATAACAAATCGCTCTTTTGTAGAGGTGAAGATGGGATCAAGTGCCAACTTATAAAAAAAGAAACTTTACATGAACTACTCTTCGATGGAGAAATTCATTTGGTCTTGGTCAAGATTTTTGTCTCTATTCCACTTAAAAAGTTAAAGATTCTCCACTATTGACATGATGAGAATATGTATAGGATGGAATCGATCTTGCGAACATATACTAATCTAAAGGACATGATTAAAATGGGACCCTCTTTGCACAAAAGAAGTCTCAAGAAAATGGCACCCAAAACACAAACCTTCTTTAATGATGTCTAAATCATGTACACAATAGTTTATCGTCTATTCAAATAATTAACCAATTCTTTCATCCAATTTGTCGAGTTTTTGGTACTGATTCGTTACAAGCCAATGCTTATATGCCAATTGCCATGTCATAATTAAGATTATCGAGTTCTAAGCTTATCTTGGTTTGCATTACTCGTTCTAGACATATCCACATATCTCTTGGAAACCCAAACCATTATAAAAATAATTATGTTAAAAAAATCACTAGATAGTAATTAATTAGATGTTATATACTCCCTCCGTTTTTTAATAATTGACGTTTTGGGGGAAATTTTTTGTTTCAAATTATTTGACGTTTTCAATTTTCTATGTAAAATTTATTACTAATTAATGTTAGATGACCAATGATATTATACCTTCTATTTTATTATTGGTAGAATTGTGGTTAGGTAAATAATTAATGATGTTTTTGTTTAGAAAATGATAAAAAAATTAAATGTTTCTTAATCTGTGTACATAATTCTAGAACGTCAAATATAAAAAAACCGAGGGAGTATGAGATTAATGATTAGACGAGTGCCTAGTCGTGTTAATTAGGCGTTGTCTAAACCAACATTTTTAAAAGTTGTTGTAGAAAATTGTTTCGTTTATAACTGATTTTCCGTGTAAACATTAGCTCGTATATCAATTTTAAGAAACTGGTAAAATTAAATTAAAATAAAACACTAGGAATATACAATAAAAGCAAGCCATTTGAAAACAATCACAAAGAACATCAAAAAGAATAAAAGTATGAGAATCCTCTCTCTCTTCTCTCTCTTGTTCTTCCTCTTCTTCTACTCATCCTCCTCCTCCTCAAGATCATCATCAGAATCACACATCTTCATCTACGGTGGATGTTCACCGGAAAAATACACACCAAACACTCCTTTCGAATCAAACCGCGACACTTTCCTCTCATCCGTCGTTACTTCCTCCGCCGAAGCCTCCTTTAATAGCTTTGCCGTCGGCAACGACTCTTCCTCCTCCTCCTCCTCCTCGGTCGCTGTCTTTGGTCTTTATCAATGCCGTGAAGATCTCCGACCCTCTGACTGCTCAAAATGTATCCAAAACTCCGTCGACCAAATCACTCTCCTCTGTCCATACTCTTACGGTGCTTCTCTCCAGCTCGGAGGCTGCTTCTTGCGTTACGAGACCAACGACTTTCTTGGGAGACAAGACACGAGTCTTAGGTACAAGAAGTGTAGTTCCAAGAGCGTTGAGAATGACTATGACTTCTTTAAACGTAGAGACGATGTGTTGTCGGATCTTGAGTCTACTCGGCTTGGTTACAAAGTTAGCCGATCCGGTTTAGTGGAAGGTTATGCTCAGTGTGTTGGAGACTTGAGTCCTAGTGACTGTACGGCTTGTCTTGCGGAATCTGTTGGGAAGTTAAAGAATCTTTGTGGCTCTGCGGTTGCAGCTGAGGTTTACTTGGCTCAGTGCTATGCTCATTATTGGGGTTCTGGTTACTACGACTTCTCTCCAGGTCGGTCCATAAATTCAAAATTTTTCATTATGTTGTATTGAGTATTGCTTTAATTTTTTTTTTTTTTTGATAAAAGGTTTGACTATTGGTTTAGTTTAGGCCTGGGCATCCGGGTCCTCGGATCGGGTTCGGATCGGGTCCTGTCGGGTCCGGGTCCTTCGGGTCCTGAAAATTTAGACCCATATAGGTACCTGTAATTTTTCGGGTCGGTTCCGGGTCGGGTCTTGTCGGGTCCGGGTCGGTTCGGGTCTATAATTTCAATACCTGTAAAATACCCGTAATTTTTCAGGTCCATATCGGGTCCGGATCGGGTTCGGATATTTAGAATCTGAAAAATACATGGCATACCTAGACTCACTCAAATTTAATTAATATTTGTCATATATATCTAAATATTTATAAAATAACTTAAATTAAACTATTAATAATCAACATAAATCATTTTAAACTCTAAATTTTATAGTTTAAAGCTTCATATTACTTAAAAATGTTACAAAATAATAATAAATATAGTTAACAAAAGAAATTTCAACTAAATAAAATATAATATATATATATATATATATATATATATATATAAAACATAACACAAAAAAATCATAGTTTTAATATACATGTTTTTAAGTCGGGTACAAATCGGTTCTTGTCGGGTCGGATCTATTCGGATCGGTTCTTTTCGGGTTCGGGTCTATTCGGGTCGGTTCTCTTCGGGTCCGGGTCTATTCTCGGGTAAAAGAAACTTAGACCCAAAAGGTACTTGTAAAGTTTCGGTTCGGGTCTTCGGGTCCAGGTTAAAATGCCCAGGCCTAGTTTAGTTACCATCATCTTTCATGTTTATCTTAACCATTTTTATCTTCATTTTTAAGAGGGGAAATACACTTATAACTCTAGGGTTAATTAATCTAAGACTTAGTGATTAAAGTTGAAGAGTGGGGTAGGATTTTAGAATGTAGAGTTTGAGATTCTAATTAATCTAAGAGTTTTTTTAAATATATCTTTAGTGAAAATAAAAATGAATAATAGTATTAATAATGTAGTAAATATGAAAAATTCCCAATTATACATGCATGCACACTAATTTTAATTTGAATTCTGTCATATTTACAATTACGTAATTTAAAAGTTATATATTGAGTTCATAAATTATTTTTAGAACTGGTTCTGAGCATAACAAAGTGAAATATTGACATATCAATCCTCAAAATTTAAAAAATAATTTATATCAGTATAAATTTTAAAATTTGCAAAAGTTTTTATTATTATTAAAGCTCTTATTAAGTTATCTATAGTTCATAAAAATTCATAAGGAACTGTACTTAGTGTCATAATTATAGAACTTGAACTTGTAATAAATTTAATTCAAATATGCGATAACTTGACCTAGTTTAAAAATCCGCCGCTCGAAACTGCGGAAAATCACGAGTCTAGTTGCTTGGTTGCACGAGAAAGCTGAAGAAATCATAAACTTTTTTAAAAAAAAATCCTACAAAGACACCATTAATCTTTTGAACCATTCGTTGGAAAATTCGAGCATCATGATTATAATATGATTGGTCAGAAAAGAATGTTGGTTGCAAAATATTATATAATATTCTTTGCTTTATAGGCATAGCCACCCATGTCCTCATTACAACTTTATTTTATATATTCTTTATAGCTTAGATCGATATCACACAGTAGAAAAGTCATTACATCTTAGATATTCTAATTCTTAGCTTGATACTATGGTCTAATACTCTTATCCTATGTTTTTTTTTTCTTTTAACCAAGAGATGTCTTATCCTATGTTATTTCTTAACTAATCGTATTTTCTCAATATAAGATCCAACGAATGGAGATAACGTGGGGAAATCAATTGCGATCATCGTAGGAGTTATTGCAGGATTTGCAATTCTTGTTATCCTCCTCTCCCTCTGCAAAAACTCTAAGCGTAAGTATACTTGCCTTCCTCACATGATTAATCTTAACACACCCATTTTTTTAATTAAGATTCAAGTTAATTGAGTCTTTAAGAATTATCACAATCTTATGTTATATGATGCTGATTTGCAGATTGATATAAAGAAGACACTATTCGAGATAAAAGATTCTAGCTAGAGGGACTTATTTGTGTATTCTCTTATTTTGTAGGAACATATCTGTTACCTTGTTGATTAATTTTGATTTCTTAAAAGGAAAAAAACTCAACATGACCCCCATATAGTTTCTGATCTAGCTATGCTACGTTCAATTAAAAATTTGAATTGCGACCTGTAATGTCTGCCTTGAATGATGATAACTTTATTCCATAAAATAGTTTTAGGCTTACCCACTTTCTTTAGCAGGCACAATTATTCGATACCCATCACACTCAGACCATAAATATAACATACTTTGATTTAAACTAACTTGATCGTCTTGAGAGTATCTTTAGACTTTAAACTTTCCGTTCGGGAATATTATTAGCCATGTTCGTTTTGTAAACGCGGCGAACAAAGAGAGCGACCAATAAATAATAAATGAAGAAGAAGAAAATAAATATGATTATGCTCTATAATTGTCGTCGTGATTGTCGCTACTACTCATTAATTCATTTTAAAATCAACGGCTTCCACAATAGTCGCTAGCAGCAAGTTTTCTGTATATGAACTAAATAACTGTATCTTCAAACTTCATGTTTTAAAGTGATTCTGACTTCGCCTTTGTCAGGTGCGGACGGAGGACAACGACTAAGGAGGCACCTGCCCCCAACTGTTTAAAAAAAATTCTTTGCTTAATACTATAAAGTTTATTAAATGTTGTTTCCACTCTAAAACTAATTATAATGAAAAAAATTCTTGTGCCCCCGATTAATCAGCTTCCGACATCCACTCTTTTGTTATTTTTTTATCGCTTCTCTCTGACACTGCGGTTGAGAAACGAATATGAAAATTGTCAATTGGGTTAGTTTGCGTCTTTTTTTTCAATTTCTTGTTTTTGAACAAAGAATGATCATATTCATTAAAGATGAAATCCAAGAGTAACAAATCCACTAACATCCTTGTAAACATGAGTTTCCCATGAAATCGATTGCAAACCATATAAGAAAATTTCAGTTCATAAACTTACAAATTTAAATATACAAGTACAAATACAATTTTATAAGACTATAATTCATACATAAGTTCATAAATACATTAATACAACTACATAAGTAGCATAAGTTCATAAGACCACATAAATAACACAAGTTCAAAGACATAAGTCTAATAAATTTAAAAGCATAAATACATAAGTGATAAGTGTAAGAGACTAAAACGATAGCAAATCCACTTGATCACCTAAGCTCTTTCCTTATTTTTTTCTCCAAATTCTTCCATGAACTCCAAATCCACTTGATTACCTAAGCAAACACGAGTAATAATTGACTACAATTCAAATTACATCACTTAACCAAATTCAAAGACAAAAGATCAAAGAACATAACTTACCATCCAAAACTTCAAAGCTCCTTAACCATCTCCTTGCACATATCAATGCTTGCACATTCGAAGGAAGAAAGTAGCTTTTATACTTGTTTAACACAGGACTTCCTATGTTAAAAAGATGATTTGAAGCCACCATGGTAATAATAATACTCAGGATATCACAAACCGTCGATGAGAGCTCTTTAGCGATTGGCATTGTCTCTCCATTATACAAACCATCAAAGATCTTGAAGGTAACCATGTCCAAAACTGACTCATCTAGATACTTACCTAAAACTGACTTTTCACTATAACTAGCATTTTGTGAAAAGAAAGCATAAAACACATGAGCATAAAACTCATTGTAATTATAAACAAATAAAACTCATCCACGTAAAACAAATAAAGCATAAAATAGAAAAGTGCTTACATCGTATCCTGGTAGAGTGGTATGTTATGAGGGGTTTAATCTTGAATTTCAAACCACGCTATTATTTGTGTTTTTCTTGTAAACATCAAACACCTTCTTCACCTTCTTATGATTCATCTTCAACTTACTTGTGGATGCATCTAAGATTTTGAAGCAATTCTCTAGAAAGGTGAACTTCAGTATAGGTTCAAACAAAACAATAATAGCGAGCATGTTACTATGCTCCTTCCAATGTTTGTCAAACTTCAGCTTCATTGAACTCACCATCTCACAAATAACTTCATCTTCATTAAACTCATTTGCTCTCAGCCAACTTTTTAATCTTCCAAACTTGCATAAAGTAGAGATTATTAGTTGGATAAGAATAACCTAAAATAAGATGGGTCATTTCTACAAATGGAGACAAGAACTCACAAATAAACTCTACCCTCTCCCACTCATGTTCACTTAGACATAACTGATAAGTTGCCTCAACTTCAACAAAATTGTTGAAGGCTTCTTTATACATGATGGCTCTAAAAACATAAGATGAGTTGAGTTGCATCTTGTTGCTACATCCAAAATCAACTCTGGTCTAGCTTCAATACCCATTGTTTCCACACAATTTTGAAAGACTCTCTCTCTCTAGAATCACTCACTTTCAAAAACTTGACATTGTCTTTGATTTTTTTCAAAGCTTCATCTATCATGCTTAGTCAATCTTGAAAAATCAAGTTCAAGATATGAATTGCGCACCTTACGTGACGTTTTCATTGCAAACAAATTCTATTCGAAGCTACCACTTAAGGATATATTGCATTGTCTTTGGATGATGCATGTAACCGCGAAGACTCTCTTTTCTAGCCCCCACTCTTTCAAAAGCTCCACCTATGAAACACCTATAAAACTCGTAGCAAGAAAACAAGTAAAACTATTCTACAAATCTCATCTAAGTAAATAGAAAACAAGTAAACACAACCCGTAGCAAGTCAAACAAGTTAAACAAGTAAACCCAATCTCATATAAGCAAACAAAACAATGAATAAACAGATTGTCAAATAGAACAACGAAACATGATTGCCAAACAAGGGAGCATTATTCTGATGCAAGATTATCATGATTGATTGTTATTGTCCTCAATCAACAATTAGAAGGTAATCTCAAGCTCAAAATGAATCAGAAAGGAACAAAACCATAAAACATACAAAATATCTTGTCATCAGAGATAGTAACACAATCAAATGGATCACTGGATTCAAACTGCATAAAACTTAGAAACAATCATCTAACAATCATGGCATAATGAAGTAAACAAGTGTAACTCATCTAACACAATTACATATATCTCAAACAACGAAAATAAGTGAACCTATTTGCATGTCTCTCAAACAATGAAAACAAGTAAGCCCATCTGAATGTCTCAAACTACGATCTATCTATCTCAGATCTCAAACAACAAAAACAAGTAAACCTATATGCATGTCTTTCAAACATCGAAAACAAGTAAAACCATTTTGATTTTGAAAGAAGAATCACAGATGGTTGAAACCCTAACCTTTTCAGGGAGATGAATGAAGACGGTGAACAAAAATCGTCAAATCGCCATCGAAAGAGAATTCAAGACTCGAGAGAAGACGAAATGAATTTTTCCCCATACAATTTTATTTTTGAAACCCAATCTTTTCAAATTTTTTGGACAGACCACATCCATATTGCCCAAAACAAATAAGGGACCATGGTTTAAATGGTATTCTAAATCTTGTCCAACCATCTAATCTATTAAAACTAAAGTACAAATATGAAATAACCCTTACTTTTACATAATATTTACAAAGAATGCCATTGATATTATCCATGTATCCAAACATAACATTGATTCTTAACAAGAAAAAAATAAATATAGGCTAAGCCCATTAACAATCTTTGTCATTTAAATTGAATAGTTCATAAAAAAATGTATATGTGTTTTTCAAATTTTTATAATAAAAAACAAAATTATACATATATATAGCATTAAATTAGTTTTATTTTTATTCATATTCATATAAGCTACCAACTATATTTGAACTATAAAAAAGAAATTAATAATTTTCGATTATAATATGAACTTATTCATTTACAATAACAAAATCATGTAACTTTCCATAACAATTTAATGACTAAAATACATACTAATATTTATTATAAATAGTTATATATACAAACAAATACAATGTATTATCATTTGTACGATATATATCTAATAAAAATAACTTATGTAATTTATAAATTTAAAAAAATTAATCACCATATAATACATGTACACAGTTAGATCTATGACGGATTGAATATCTAGGGTATTCTAGGATATACAGATTTAGATATGCATTCTTCGGATTCATAAAATTGTTATCCGGATACGGATATTTGAGGTTAGGATATTCGGACTAAAATTTGAATACACGCTGATATCCGGACATGTTTTTTTAATTAAAAATTAACTATTAACCATCTATTTAGTTTATTTAAAATTATTATTTAAAAAGCATAAAATCATTAAAATTTAATAAAATTAAAATTTTAGTTATTTTATATAAAAGTATATATAATATACATAGATAATTACAATTAAATTTTAAATATTTAATATTTGGATCCGATATCAAGACCTAAAATTTTACTATCTGAATTTGTACTTGGATCAATCAAATCCGTAAAATCACTATCATGATCCTTGAATATCCATTTTCGAAGCGGATGGGATCATGAATCGGATAACGGATATTGAATATTAAGTTCAAGTCATATATATAATTATATCAAACAAATTGGTTAAAATATTAGATACTCACAAAAATAACACCGCGCGGGCGCGCGGGTCAAATGCTAGTAGCCCTTAAAAAACATGTGTGTAACCATATTAGCCCCATTAATATTTACATATGGACAACAAGTGGTTAGCCCAACCATTTAACGGACCTGGGGAAGAAGGTTCGTGTTAATACGATCAGAATCTATCGGTTCTTACGGCTACACCACATTCCCATCTAGCTCTACCGGTTCTTATGGCCGACTTTATAATTTATTTTGAATGTTGCATTAAAATAATTTAATTTGCTACATTTCATTACCTTGGAAAAGAAACAAAACAAAAACATAGTATTCAAAATCATCTCGAGGACAATGCATGCATATGCCTAATCAATCAGAAGCCAGAGGAATCGACCAGAGCTGAATAAGAGGCATTCTCGTCCGAAGCCGTCATGGTCCTAGTTACCGTTCTGTTTCTGGTCCTGAACACTACTCCATGCTCTAAACCAGCCAATTCACACAACTCCAACTTCTGAGACTGGGTTAGTTCCATGCCAGCTTCCCAACAAGGCGTAGTTATTATATCTTTCACTCTCTCAATCTTGTCCTCTGTTACTAAGGTTTTGTTTCGAACTAGCGCAAGACAGGCTTCTTCAGCCGCCTTCTCTCTGATCTGGACCACGTGAAAAACAAAAACAAAGTCATGTAACTAAGTTGTTCTAAACAGAGTTTGAGATGGAGATAAGTGACACTAACCTTTGGGTATCGGTGGGCAAGGAATGATAGAAGCTGAGAGAAGGCTTGTTTGCTGATGGGTTCCGGGACTGAAGCAATATACCCAAGTATCACAACCCCTGCTTCCAACTTTGCGAATATCTTTGACGCTCTGAGTTCGATGGCTAACGAATCCACTACTCCCGTGTAGAAACTCAACGTATAAGCCTGTAATAAAATGACAGATTAAGCATTTAAGTGGGAAGTGCTTAAGGACCAATCAAAGACGTGAAACTCTAAAACCAACCTCTTGATTCAGAAACATCTTTTCGTCGAAGAGCTCCTCAATTGTCTGTAAGAAAAAAAAATTATTAAGACAATCACATAGAAGCTAGAGGTTAATATTATTTTAGGTAGTGTGTTTACCTTTAGACAAGGTACGATAACTCGGTCACATTTCTTGTACTCCTGCAGTATCCAGAGGATGTCGCCGCACATTGCAGACTCTCTTGATTGTTGTTCATCAGCTTCACCTTCCCTCAGATACTGCAGCAATGCAGAGAATGAAGCTTCTTTAAGTGATTTTTGTAGTCCTCCAGCCGAAATTACTAATCCAGACATCACCCCTTTGCTGTAACAAGTGAAGCCTAATAACTGAACGAAACGTGGGAAGGAAAAAGTCGGCACCTACAAAAGGATATACAATAAGTTACTGTCAGATAAACCCTTTGAAACAGAAGAAGCAACCAAAGGTTTCAGGTTCTGCTTACCGCCCATCGTAGACCTGCTTGGTTGGGAATAATTTCTTCAAGTTTCTCTCTATAAGGTATGAAAGGGACGGTTACTGTTTGGTGATACAGAATCCTTTGAAGAGCCTTTGCAGCTGTTTCTCTTAACTTATCCATTTTCTCCACTCCTTGCTTCAAAATACCTCCAATCAAACGGTTTGCGAGACTTGAATCAAAAAGCGAGGATGGATCATTGTTATGATGATCGCCCACTGGATTTGTTCCGACTTTCTTACAGAGAATATATGTACATTTCTCAAGTCCGTGGATTGCAGCTTCACGAACCCAAGAACCTACATCACCTCTGTTATCTACTGAATAGTCATCAAGAGCTTTCAGTAAAGTATCCATCACTTCAGTCTTGATAAGAATAAAAAGAGACAGGTCATCGTTTTCAGGATCACTAGCCCTTCGCTGGGTAAGAGTTTCACACACGGATGTGAGTCCCTTTACAGCATTCATGCGTGCCTCAGCATCTCTATCTTCAGGATTCACCTGCTTGCGGGGAAAATACATACTTCGAAGTCACGATTTCATATTGATTTTTAAAGACTGGAGACTGATGTATTAAAGTCACATGTTGACTTCTTTACCTCTATCATACAGGCACTGCAGAGCTTCAAAACTACATCCTTCCTTTTGCAATCAATAGTTCATACGGCAGAACACCTAGTGCAAGTGCAGAACCTCTTCGAACAGCTACGTTTGGGTCCGTTAGATGTTTCAGGTGTTTTGATATTAAATCAGCAGCTTTCTTATCATTGCCAATTAGATAGGATTGCACAAGCTGTTGAACAGCACTGACAGCTGCATTCTGAATAATAAGTGAAACTTGTCAACTAATGAAATACGTTAACAGGATAAAATAAATAAATAACTTGATGATACTAAATAGCTACCTGTATCTGAGAATTGGGATGTCCTAGATTCACAGTGAGGGTATCAAGCAGGATCCGTTCGGTTCTCTCAGATAATGTCACATGCGATGACGAGATACACTCGATAAACCGGGAGACAGCCAGTCGCATTATTTCTCCACCCTTTCCACGGTAAAGGCGTGCTTTCTCAATGGCAGGGACAATACCAGCAATACGCTTATGGCTATCTGTAAAAAATAAGTGCACCAGGAACATTTAAGCTAAGAGATAATGATACAACCTATCGAACTTGTTAATTATTTCCTCCCATAGAAAATGAACCTCTAACGTGAATGAAGACAGTCTGAGTACATATATGATGATGAAATCCAGACGGTTCCCATATTACTAAAAATGATTTGTATTTGCATATGTAAAGATGGCACAGAAGTCAAAGCTGAAAAAGTGATGGTACCAACCAGCAGAATGGACACAGCCACACTGGTGCAGAGCTAGCACAACCTCTCCAGCTGCCAATGTGGCGCCATGGCGCATGCACAAATCAGTTGAAAGGGTACAAGGAATTAGTTTCTCCAGCACATAGTTGACGAAGTACTCAGGCTCGTACTTAACAAGAGCAGCAAGAGCTTTTGCAGCAAGTTCTCTCAAGCTTTTATCCTGAAATCATAAGATTAAATAATGATCATATTATGGAATATACAACTAGGAACAACGATTTGAGACACTTAGGAGAAAACCGTTGCGCATTAAATACAAACAGGACCTTAAGAGATAATAGATTTTCAGAGAAATGATAAATCAAAGGCGAAATAATATCAAACAAAGCATACCCAGTGGCAGATCTTGTTGTATAGCAATTCATCCACAAAAGGATAGAGATACCCTTCATACTGAGCAATGGAAACAGCAACCTGAAGGTAAGAGTTCACCCGGGACGAAAGGGAAAAATAGTCAGCTATGTTCACTATGTCAATCCCATGAGGGTAATTTCCTTGCCTTCCAACATTCTCTTGGAAAGCAGCGGCAGCAGCCCTTCTACAGTTCACCTGGTAAAATAAACCAATTAACTTTACGCAATGACAAATAGGAGATCTACAAAAACACAATTCTTCAACCAATCAGGAAACGGCAAAAACAAATTCTAGTCAAAAGAGTCTTTAATACCTCTCTATCAAAGGAACCCACTATCAATAAATCTGGAGCAAGCTGATCCAACACGTTTTTCATATCTTTGTGGTAATAGGCACGCCCAAATGCCCAGCAAACATAAGCCGCTGCATCACGCACATGAGATCCAACACTATGCGGACCTCTCCGGACATCATAATGGAGTGCCTGTACATGATTATTAGATGTAAATCCATCGAGCTTCTGCATATTTACTTGAGTGATGCCATAGCTTTGTATGCGTTAGCTAGAAAATTAAGTAATCATGTGCACTGCATATAGTACGACCTTCACGATAATTGGGACGACTTGTGGAAAACTTCTAGGTAACAGCAACCCTCTACGAGCCAGTTCGGCTAAAGCCAAACAACCCCCATGCCATGAACCATCACCCTGAAGATCATGAAAATCACAATAATAGTCAGCTAGATAATGCCTGCTATAAATGGATTCTACCACATGCAAGCCATGCTGCCAGATATCCATTGTGAGTACCTCTCCTGGTGAAAACAGCTCCAATACAGATGACAACACCTCTTCGGAAAGAACAGATGTTAGCCGTGAAGATACACGACCTATACCCTTTGCAGCAGACCAACGAACCACCGTATCCTACACGGTTCAAAAAACAGTTATTTTTTGAGGAAAATGCTAAACGTAACGTGACAAAAAGTTTGCATAAGGTATCAAGTCAGGCCCATCACGGCTTTTTGCGGCGTACAGATATTTATAGCAGTCAAATTATCATGTGGTCATCTAGTTGTATAACTTGAGATACTACCTATAGTAGCTTAACAGTAGTATCTAACCCACTTAAACATACCGTGTCTCTCAGACCAGAGAGTAGCATTTCAATTATCTCTTCTAAGATTTCAGGAACATCCATATCTTCATCCTCTTGATCATCAGAACTTTCTGGTTGTGAGACGGCAGCACCCGCATGATCAGGCGCCAATCTTTGGGTCGAACCCGTAGATATATTTTCAGAAAGGGAGGCGGTTCGAGCCTGCATGATAATTTTAATAAACAGATTTCAGATGACTAACTGAGAATGAGATTATGTCAATTACGGCATAAACAAGAAATTCTGTTAAAACCCATGAAAAAGAAGTTTGCACTTCTGTTATAAATGCTAAAAGGTATGTACCACATAGCGCCAGGAAGGTAAGCGATGAGGAAGACAAACAAGCCCTATCCTCTGAGTTAACTTGATCAAATACTTGCGAAGCAGAGGACTTCTAGTTGCTGCATTTGATTTGCTTAGCACGGTCACATTATTCAAAACAGTAGGAAGTACATCCAGCAACACTTTCCGGCTAGCAGTCTGCCAGATGCAAAAACACGAAAACTTAAAGTTATCATATTACCAAAACAAAACTTCTATAAAAAACCAGCAATAGTTCCTACAAGATCAAAACATTCAAATCAAGTCGGATATTTACTTTCCTGACATCTAAATATGTCATTTAGCTATAAAAAAAGACATCTATATATGTCCTACGTGTTCAGTATGGACCACTATTGAAAGCAAAAGTGAACAACTCTAAGTTACAAAAAGAAAACCTTAAAAATGGCAGCCAGAGCCTCCATGACACCAAGCAATCGAAAGTGGTTCACCACACTATCTTCCTTAGAAGATAAAACTTCATCTGTCCACTCAACAAAACTGAAACGGAAACGCCACAATACAACAAAGAAATGTCACTGCATCCATTCACGCTAAGTATTTCGTCCAGATTACAGAAACAAAGAAAAAAGTTTATAAGCAATCTTATTAGTGAACTCAATCATTGAAAGCTAACTGGAAGGACTAATGGTGATCGGTACATACCTTGTGAACGCCTTCCCCATATCCGGACGCGTTAAAAGCTTAGAAAGCAGCAATCCAGATATCCTCCGCATCGGTCCAGAACTGCAAAGATAATCCTTACAAAACCCTAAAATCTTCAACACCAAAGGAGCAATATCCCCCACACCAAAGCTCTTATCCTCTGCAATACTTGTATCAACAGAAGAAATATCAAACGGGACCAACACAAGGATCAAAAGCCACAAGAGAGTCACACATTTAGCCTCCATTTCTCCAGTGCTTTCTTGTCTCAAGGAAGAAACAGAAGCCGTGCTGTGACACTTCTCCAGAAGCAACACAGCAAGTTCAAGATCGGAGACTTGATGAGGAAAGAACTTGATAACAGACTTGTACCCACATACAGTAACTAAAGTGTAAATAATAATGCATATAGGCTTGATTATTTCGAGAATCTCATCGGATCTTGTATCCAGTTCAGATGTTTTGGAGCGGATGATTAGCATTAGTGGAGAGACTATGCTCTCTAAGTAGGGCTCCACTAGTTGACCTTGCTCCTGGTACTTATCCATCTACATTACAACAAACACACAAGGTCAGAGGAGGAATCAACTATCCGATCGGAGTAGATCAGTGAGTGAAGCTTACGATGGATTGGATCTTCTGAACGGAGGAAGGAACAACGACGCGGCCATTCGAGACGATATCATCGAGAAGGGATTTAACGAGATTCCATTCTTGTAAGAAGTATCTCTGTAGTACTCTCTCCTTCGAATCATGCTCGTCGTCTTCTTCTTCCTCTTCTACTTTCACCACATCCGCCTCGATTTCGATTTTCTCCGGTAGCATTTGATCTTCTGTAGCTGCCGCCATTGGTCTCACTGTCAAGTATAAATCTGAAGAGAAAGGATTCACCGGAGACAAATATGTTCGCCGACAGTAGTCTGTCGGAACTAGGAACAGGCGGGGGTTAAGACTTGAGAGCGATCCGTACGAGAGAAAAGTAAGACGACGAGTTCGTTAAGCCCATTATAAGCCCATAAGTTTTGATTTGGGCTTATAACCATATACTTTACACCGGGCTTCTAATTACAACTTGACCAATC
>CAJHQQ010001474.1:0-95177 GCA_905132885.1 Moricandia moricandioides | reverse complement strand
TAAAGAAGAAGAAAGAAACACTAACCTTTAATCCATTGAAGATTGTGTAGATTGACTTCTCCTCCCTTAGACATTTTCCCTTTAGTGATTCTTTGATGAATAAGAATCTAAATCCTTCAATACTTTCCTTTTAGATCTTTTCTATTATGTAGTTTTAAGAGAGGTTTTGTCATCATCGAATAATGGGAGACACTACCCTTATTTATATCAATAGAAGGGGTGTCATAAACCAACACAACCCTTCACTCATAACCACCACTAACTATATAAATACATAAATGTATATTATATCTTTATGATCATAGGATGAAGGACATTTATAAATTAAGGTAAAGGAGGGGGTATATCAATACACCCGGATTCTAATGTCTTTAATCGAAACCAATTCATCACGGTGTCGTCTTTAATATTAGAATCTAAATTTATAATATGAACTTAATCTTTATATTGAACCAATAGACACATAGATCAAATAAGAATATAAAATATTCTTACATTCTCCCACTTGACCTTTGTGTCACCTTAATGGTCTAATATCAATAATGCGCGCTTTTATATCAAGTTCACTTGATCTTTACTAAAATTAGAAATGATCGAATCATGGCGGTTGTATGTCATTTAATCGGCATAGTTCCTTCCATGTATCACAAACCAATTCTAACTTTACATTATCCTTACATGAGAAGAACTTTTATTCTCAAAACTTTACCGTATGTTATCTTTAGACCTTAAGTGTATACACATCCTTTAATGATAACATATTTACTAAATCAGAAACTAACTTTAAGTGAATTCCTAGGTGTCAAATATTTATGAGCATTCCATAGTTATAGTAGCAAGGCTTTATCTACAATACCCATACGTTCTTAAATGGCCATTGAACGCCTTGGGTGGTAAAGCTTTAATTTGCGGATCCGCTATCATTATATCCTTTCTTATGTGCTCCAGTGACACTCTATGTTTCTGAACTTCTTCTTTAATAGACAAGTAGTTTAACTTAATGTGCTTAACACCATTAATATACTTGTCATCCTTTCAAAAGAAGACAGCTGCGAAATAATCACCATGAACTCTCATCGACTTGGCTATAATTAATGTCGATAATCCAAAGTACTGAGATAAATTTTCACAGCCACTATTCATGAACTCTGACCTCAAAGCATGTCACAATTCCTTAATAGTGGAAGTAGCAATGACATACTACTTTCCACTTTCCTCTATATTGTTCCCCTCAATTAATAGGAACAATAGCCATACGTTGGTTTTTTTTTTACCATCGCATCCGATATAATTTGAATATCCAGTGACCTTTAACTAATTGGATCTCTTTTATGTAAGCATGTTTCGATTGGTGCCTTGCAAGTACCAAGGGTCCTTTCTTTTCAGCTTTCCAGTGGTTCATTCTAGGGTTACTTTCATATTTGTCCAACTTTCCAATATCAACATTGATATCAAGCTGAATACATGTCTGATATAGTTCATAATCCCAACCACTGATGTCTAAGGAAATCTTTCTATTTTCTTTATGCTCCAATTCATTCTTAAAACATTACATTTTACTAAATTTTTCCCTTCTGAATTGGAGATATTCCTACTGAGTATTTTTTTTAATATCTCTCTAAGATCTTACTAATATATCTTTTCTAAGACAAATTCAACAGTCCTTGTGATCTATCTCGAAAGATTTCTATTCCGATCACATAAGATGTCTCACCCATGTTTTTCATTTCAAAATTCTTAGAGAGATACTTCTTCACATCATGTAACACACCCATGTCATTTGCAGCAAGCAAAATATCATCAACATATAGGACTAAAATCACAAACTTACTCCCACTGATCTTAATGTAGATACATCGATCAACGATGATCTCTACAAAATTATATGACGTGATGGTATCATTAAACTTTATATACCATTGTCGAGAAGCTTGTTTTAGTCCATATATTGACTTTCTCAGCTTACACACCAAATTTTCTTTTCCTGCAACCACAAAACCTTCTGGTTGGTCCATATATACTTCCTCCTCAAGATCTTCATTCAGAAAGGCGGTTTTCACATCCATCTGGTGAAGCTCAAGATCATAATGAGCCACCAAAGCCAAAACAATTCTAAAAGAATCTTTCTTTGAAACAGGAGAGAATGTTTCTTTATAGCCAATGCCTTTTTTTTTTTTTTGAGTGAAACCTTTCGCAACAAGGCGAGACTTGCGTCTTTCAATTTTACCTTTTGAGTCGCGTTTAGTCTTACAGACCCATTTACAACCAACAGTTTTGAAACCATCGGGCAACTCTACTAAGTCCTATACATGATTATAACTCATAGATTTCATTTCTTCTTTTGAAGCATCAAACCACTCTTCAGAATTGTCACTTTCCATGGCCATTTTGAATGAGATCGGATCTTCATCCATGCTTAAGTCACATTCATTTTCAATAGTATAAACCACATAATCGTTAGAAATGGCAGATCTTCTTTCTCTTCCAGATCCCCTTATAGGTATTTGTGGTTCACTATTCTCTTCTTGAATTATGACAGGTTCATCAACAGTATTTTTAACTGGTGGAACTGGCACATCATTATGTTGTTCTATTGTGTCATTAAACTCAGATGTAACAATAGGAACAACTACCTCAGGTGGAACTATAGGTGAAGAACCTTCAACCTGAACTTCATAAATGTCCACCTTTCGCGGTTCACCACTCCCACTAGTTTCACCATTTTCAGTGAACCTAGCATTACCCGAATCAACTATTCTCGTACTATGGTTAGGGCAATAAAATGTATACCCCTTTGATTTTTCAGGATAGCCAATGAAAAATCCGCTGACTGTCCTAGAATCAAGTTTCTTCTCATGTGGATTATATAGCCTTACTTATGTTGGACAACCGCACACACGTAGATGTCTTAAACTAGGTTTACTTTCCGTCCACAATTCATAAGGGGTCTTAGGAACTGCCTTACTAGGAACCCGGTTAAGCACATACGTTGCAGTTCTTAATGCATATATCCACAACGAGAGGGGTAAAGAGAAATTACTCAACATGCTCTTAACCATCTCTATTAAGGTACGATTCCGCCTCTCAGCTACACCATTCTGCTGAGGAGTACCATGCATAGTGTATTGTACACAAATGCCTCTACTTTCAAGTAATTTTGCAAATGGACCAGAACATTGTCCACTTTCATCGAATTTTCCATAAAATTCACCACCTCTATCAGATCTCAATACTTTAACCTTTTTATCTAACTGCCTTTCCACTTCATCAATGAATACCTCTAGAACATTCATAGACTTAGACTTTTCTTGCAGTAGATAAATATATTCATACTATGAGTAATCATTAATAAAGGCGACGAAATATTTTTCGCCACTCCATGAAAGAGCGTCGAAAGGGCCACACATATTGGTGTGTATTAACTAAAGAAGCGGAGTGCTTTATTAGATGTGCTACACTTAATGCATCTACTTTCAAACAGCAAGTATTACTAGATATTTTAACAAGACTTCTTTCGTAGCAAACAAAACTTTTAATGTTTACTTTCTTGTCGAAACAACCCTTATTTTTTTTAGGACAATCTAACTTGAAGTATCTCATTTTATTGCAAAAGAAACACTTCATTTCCTTTCGGATTTGACTTTCGAGTCCTTTCACAAAAGACTTGTCATTCCTTATGTCCTTTCTACTTGAGATTATTTTAATGCTACTAGCACTTCCAAGACCTACGAGGTTAGAAACTTGGTATTTAATCTTTATTAATCCTCCTCCTCTTGAAACACATAGCCTTTAATTCCCTAATGTTCTATTATCTTTATTGGTGTTGTAATTCACCTGGAACTGACTAAACTCAAGAGGTACAAAGTTCATGATGAATTAGACCCATGAACTGCTCATGAACCTCAATTTCCAAGGTCTTTAACTTTGCTGTCAGATTAGACATGTGCATCACATGATCATGGATTGGCTGAGAACAGTCAAACATTTGTGTAGTTAGCTCATTTATGAGACTTTCTACAATCGACTTACAACCAATTCTGAGTATAAACACTCCTTAAATCTACTCTATAAATTCCTCCTCAGTCTCTGTTTTAGGCATCAATGACTTAATCCTTTCTACCGTCATCAACTTCATTAGGTTCAAACCCATCCTATTAGATTGCTCTCATCTCTTACACACCGAAACTTTTCATATTTAGAGATATCTTTCGTAATGGCTGAGGGCTCCTCATCAATTACTATGGAAAAGTCCAAAGTCATTACACCCAATGTAAACCGGATCTTTTTGGACCACTTGCCATAATTGAGTGCACTGAACTTTACCACAGAGTTAACAAATGTTACCACATTTGATGAAGCTGCAAACTTTTATACATGCTTACTCTTTACTACTTTGAAACTTTACTACAAATTCTATACTTAATATAAACTTTTAAGTTAGTATTTAAGCAACCTTTGGGCAATACTTAAACACAAACACTTTTAGTGATGCTAAAATATACTTTAATGATTAATCATTTCAAACTCAAGTCAAATAGTATCATACCTTTGGGTATAAATACTATCAACTATAGTAAAAGAAAATGACTAATCCTTTTCTTATTATTAACTATATTCAATGATCCACCTTTGGGTGATCTCCAAGAATATAAAAAATAAAATAATTGATCATTAAAACTTTAATGTCATTTATAACATCTATTTAATCATGATCAATTATATTATTGTTAATTCTAATATTTATAAGTAAATAACAAGACCACTTTGGTGATTAACATGTTATAAACTATATAAATATTAAGCACTAATAGGTAAATTTATCTTAAAATTATGTTAATATTTCATAACATAATTATTCTTATATTGTGCTAATATTTCATAACACAAATTACCTATTAATAAAATACAGCGGAAGCATTTTAATTAAACATTTTAACTATAATATTTTAAATTAATAAAATATCATAAATCTAATTTTTTTTTACCGTATGGTTATTATGCCATACAAACAAAAAATCGTATAATTTGAAAAGACACGACACATTTTTTTTTAGTCCTTTATGTGTGGTACCCAATCAAAAGATCATCATAACTTAACCAAAAGTTAGAAATCGTTCATGATGATTTTTTTTTTAAAAGGTGACTTTTCAATAAACATCCCTAAAATTCTAGAATTTAACACGCAATATTTATGCATGCGCATGAACAAAATTCCAGAATATATACTAGAGAAGGCATTCGTTCATACACACGTTAACAGTTATTGTAGTGACGATAACCCGTCGTTTGTGACATATCCTTAATGGAGTTTTAAGTGTTTTACCACAATAACAAATCCGACAATGATGTTACTAATCTTTCTAGAATCTATTATAAGTACACAAACTTTCATAACTAGATCCAAATTGTCACGTTTATTAACTGTGATTTATTAATCAACTCAATAACCGTCAATAATAAAACTGATTCCCCACTTAATCAAGTGATTCGGTACGCGGTAAACGATGCGGTTGTTTAACATTTACAAATGACTATTTTTCTAAAGCACCCGTTCATGCATCTATACGTTAATTTCCAGAACACATATGCATGCAATAATTATACGTTCTCTTTTATCCATCCAATTATGATAACATGAACGTGGATTATGAACACACATTTAAACGGAAAAGCCGTATATGTTCATAATTTTCATGAAACTAATTTTAGTGAATTAATTAAATCTAGATTGGCTCTGATACCAAATGTAAGATTAACTTTTACGATTTCAACTATGAAATCTACCCAAGACCATATTCTAGATTTAGATTAATTCAACCCTAATAATTCTAAAGAAGAAGAAAGAAACACTAACCTTTAATCCATTGAAGATTGTGTAGATTGACTTCTCCTCCCTTAGACATTTTCCCTTTAGTGATTCTTTGATGAATAAGAATCTAAATCCTTCAATACTTTCCTTTTAGATCTTTTCTATTATGTGGTTTTAAGAGAGGCTTTGTCATCATCGAATAATGGGAGACACTACCCTTATTTATATCAATAGAAGGGGTGTCATAAACCAACACAACCCTTCACTCATAACCACCACTAACTATATAAATACATAAATGTATATTATATCTTTATGATCATAGGATGAAGGACATTTATAAATTAAGGTAAAGGAGGGGGTATATCAATACACCCGGATTCTAATGTCTTTAATCGAAACCAATTCATCACGGTGTCATCTTTAATATTAGAATCTAAATTTGTAATATGAATTTAATCTTTATATTGAACCAATAGACACATAGGTCAAATAAGAATATAAAATATTCTTACATTTTCCCCGTAGACACACTTACCCTATCTATTCATCTCCAAACTACTAAGCTCTTCACTAACCCACCCAACCATAAACTTTCTCTTCATATCTCCCCCAAACTTTTATAATCCTCCTCTCTAAATCATGATTAATGGAGCAAAAATCGGGTTTAAGAAATAGAGATTGCCCATTTAAAAAAATGACCCGACATTAAAGAAACACCTGACTCAGATTTTAAAATCGAATTGGGGATTTTTTTAGAGTTGCTTCTGTGTTCTTGATTTACGACACAGAAACAAATAGATAGAGAGAGAGAGAGAGAGAGAGAGAGAGAGAGAGAGAGAGACGAAGAACAAAAACTAGGAGAGAGAGACAAAGAACAAAAACTAGGAGAGAGAGTGATGAAGAACAAAAACTAGGAGAGAGAGTGACGAAGAAATTCTATCATGAGCAGCTCAGCCTCATCTTCTTCATGACAAAGAACAATGGGAGGTATACCAACACAATGTTGGTGTGGTAAGAATGTTGAGATCTCAAAGACCAAAAAGAATCCGTATAGGAGGTTTTACATGTGTGAGATTGCAATACATGTATGAGAATTATGTTGTTTTTGTAGCCATTTTAGATTTGCCTCTTCACAAGTTTTAATGGATATATGTTGTTTGTGTTTGATTATAGAGAAAAATGGAGAGACACCTTTTTAAATGGGTCGATGAAGTTTTCATAGATGAGATAGAAAAAGTTTATGCTAAACATGATGAACTTGTGAACAATATCAAGGATCTGCGACAGAGTATGATGGAATACTTTGAGGTTCAAGAAAAAAGGATTGACAAGATAGAAGAAGTGATGAGAATTAAGATGAATGAAGAGGTGCTTGAAACCTATGATATGATATGGTATTATGGAAAGGGGTCTGGTAACTAAAATGATCAGTTTATGTGTTTAGACTCATGTAAGATTATGATATAAGCGATGAGCTTTATGCTTTGGTATGTTATGTGTTTAAACTTATGTAAGCGATGAGCTATATGTATCTGTTGTGATATTTTGAGTGTTGGACCTTTGAAAATGAGTAGTATAATGTAAGAAAATGATCATGTTCTGAGTCTGAAACAGAAACAAGTCATAAACATTAAAGACATTGCTTATATGAGTCTGAAACAGAAACAAGTCATACATAACCATCATGCTGCTGATGGCCAAAACAGAAACAAGTCTTACATAAACAGAAACGCAGACTCGATTGAAACACAAACCGAAACAGAAAGAGAAAACGCCACAAAATGACTAGCTTTGACTCTGTGTAGGTTGAGTAAGTCTTACTTCATCCTGCAGCCCGTGAGAAGAATTTCCCTGACATTATAACCATGCAATAGCATTATCAAGATTGAAGTAAACAAATGCTTAGACAAAGATATCATACCTTTTCCAAACTTTGGTGTGTCTTCTTCATCTTCTTCTTTGGGTGAATTTTACAACCATTTGCGTTATGGCCTGCCTCACCGCAAGAACCACAATGGACTGTCCGACCAGTCCTTCCAAGTTTCTCCACTACCTTATTCTTCTTCTTCTTCTTTGGTTATTCGAATTTGTCTTTTATTCTAGGGAATATATTTTTCTTCTTCTTTTTCTTTCTCCCGGGTAGATCAGGTTCTGGAGGAGCAACTATCAATCCTAAACCCGACTTCATCCATAATCGTGGTCCTCGAACAGGTTCTAGATTGGTGTTGTAAATATATTGCCACATCATGGTAGAGAAAAAGTCTGAGACATATTCATCAACATTCAAACCTTTATCGATCATTGCTCCATAAGCGTGTTCACACGGAACTCCAATTATTTGCCATTTTCCGCATGAACATGTATGCCTTATTGTGTTGACATTATATGAATTGGAATCTACAGAGACCTCAAAGACTCCACGGGTTGCAGGTGTTGTCACACATTCATCTGCGATCTTCTTCTCCTCTGCAAGAAGATTAGTTATATACTTTGAACAAACCCCCTCATGCCTCACTGATGTGATGTGTCTTTAGGCGATGCGTTCCATTGCTTGCCTCCTTATCATCTCAGGCATTGAGACCATTGATTTGGCTCTTGCTTTTGTGATAGTGCAAAGGAATCTGTTGCGTTGTTGTCAACGTCTTCACAACAACTTCCAAACTTGTAAAAAGGTCGAGACCAAGTTTTGGTATCTCCTTCATAACATCATTGTACAAGGCCAAATCATATGTTTGTAACTTCCTGACATTATGGTCAAATTCTGACTTCGTGTAGCTCCGACCAATATCCCATATCCTTGGTTTCAACAAGTCTTTCTTGGCATGATTCTTCTTCACATTCTCCACAATGTGTTTCACACACTTTCTATGCTCATCATTCGGTAACTCTGACTCCATGGCACTTTTCAGTCCCTTTGATCTATCTGAAATGATGACAACCCATTCCCATCTTATAAAACTAAGTAAACTTTTTTTATAAACCATAACTAACTATCAGTTGTCTCAGATTGAACAACCTCCCAAGCAATCGGGTGATTGTTGGCATCATGTTCGACAATAGTTAGCAACACCCCTTTCACAGTTCTCTTCAAGAAAGTATCATCAACTCCAATAATTGGCCTACAATATCCTCTCCAAGTGTCCCGAAGAATCCCAAAGCAGACATAAAAACCGTTGAAAAGATCTTCCCCTGATTTGGTTTTGTATATGTCTACAATGGCTGTGGAACCCTGATTCGTCATCATGATCTCTTGTGCGTATCCTCGAAGATGAGCGAATTTCTCCTCATACTCTTTCTCAAGCTATTTCAGAGCTAAAAGCTTGCCTCTTTGGCACTTATTTCGTGCACTGGCTATTTTCCACTTCTCCTTAATAATTTGTTGAATCTCCTCGGGCATCAAATCCGCTTTTTGTCTCAGCTTATCCAAAAACAGTCTTGCAATCACCGGACTTTTCAACAACTTGCATTTCCCATCTGGAGTGCAACTATGATACCTTTACTTCGTTTTCAACAACCATTTATGACATTCAATATCATAGGAGCAATAAATATGCCATTTACACCTCCCACCAGTGCCACACACATATGAGTCTTTTGTCTTATCCCACCTATCTTGCTTGATGTTTCTTCTCTTGCTTAGAGCATACTCCAAGAAAACCTCTTTAAACTCATACAATTTGTAGTAACTACTCCCCAAAGCTAATTTCTCATGACTTCTTCTTCTTTTCATTCTCTTCTCACGGACATCAATCTCCTCTTCAGAGTCATCTTAGCTCTCTAGAATCTCGTTTCTCTCAGTTGGCATCTCATCCTCAAAATCAGCTACATATTCCTCGATCTCATACTCAAATCGACCAAGAGTATCCTCAGCTTCATCCATTTTATCTCGTTTTCCAGATTTCATGTCTTCCTCATACTCTGTCTCATAACCTTCTTCTAATTTTTTGTTCTCTGTTTCAACCATGGTGTTAACACTTTCGATTTCACCTCTTTCATCTCTGTAAAAAAAACATCAAACTCTAATCCAGAAATAAAAAAAAATACAAAATCCAAGTTAAACAAGCTTAAAAATTCTCCATACCTAACAAAAATAGTCCCTTCAACACTGTAAAACATCTCTGCAGCACTTCTCTGGTGGCGAGCTCTTGTAGGGGTTCATCCATGGTACCATCTTCGTCATTCCTCACTGTCTCTCTCTTGTCTGCATCATCCTTCCTCACTGTCTCTCTCTCTCTCTCCTCGGAGTCCTCGTTCCTTACTATCTCTCTTTCCTTTGCATCATTGGTCTTCACTGTCTCTCTCTCCTCTTCATCGTCATTCCTCACTATCTCTCTCTCTCCTCTGCATTCTCTTCTCTTGTTTTTCTCTCTCGCTCTTTCTCTTTAATCTTCTTCGTTTGTGTCGTGAAGCAGAGACACAAACCCTAATTTCAGTTTATCCCCAGTTCGATTTTAATAGAGAGTCGGGTTGGGTTATTTTTAATTCTGGGTTGGGTGGGTTCTGCTTAAATGGGTAATCACTGTTTACAAAACAAGATTTATAATTCTGTAAACTCGATTACGAAAATGAATTAGAAAGGTGGGGGGGGGAGGGTGTTTAAGAAGTTTAGGGGGAGATCTAACTAAAAAAATAAGTTTGGGTGGGTTTATGAAGAGCTAAATTCTTTGGGGGGGGGGGGGGGGGATAAGTAGGGTATGCTTATCTACAGGGGGTTTAGACAGGCTGCCTTTTTTTTGCTTTATTTTCACATAAAGAACTCAAGAGGGTGGAAAACATGTACGGAAGAAAGGCTGAATTTCCTATTGTACATGTGGATATGTAAATTGATGTACAACCAGTTTATACACCTTTTTTACATATGGATATCTAAACCGATGTACACATAAATAGCACTAAATTTTTGTACATGTGAAAAACTTTAATGAGATATGTACTTTTATTCAGCTATGATCTTCTCATCTCTGCAACATCCAAATTAAAATGAATCACATCTCATTTATATAAGATCTGAGTAATCTATGACATGATTTAAAATGTTTATGGTAGTTTAGCTTTAAGAGGTAAAAGTTAATTTTCTTTGAAGTGTCATTGTTGCAATATGTGTACACTTTACAATGGCATAACATTACTCATCTGGATAATTTACAAGTTTCAAGATTTGTACACCTTAATATAATATCACACCACTTAATTGGATAAATTTGCAAGTTTCAAAATATGTACAACCAAATGATGTCCACATGTACACATAAATATCACTATCATGTACAACAATTCACTTATATAATAGTGTCCACGTGTACACCGATGCATAAACACCCACATGTAACACCGATATTTCTTTTTAACAAGAATTAGAAACAAGCATGTGTGTATATTGCTCGTAGACTAAGCAATAATCTTCAAAAGAACAGATGTCCAAACTCAGAATCTCTATACGAATAACTAATTTAAAAAAATTTAAGTCCTCTGGATTCAAAAATTCATTGCAAATAGATATAAAATTGTTAAAACAGCTTACTCTGTCACATAATGATTGACGCTTCTCGATTTGATCATCTATGAGGCTTTCTCCTTCATCTCTGCTCCACCAAAGATACGTTTCTTTCAAGCATTTTTAGTAGTCGCCAAAATCTCTGAACTCCATCAGCCATCTACTCTCACACTTCAGTCTCTTCCTTCACTTGTCGTCTCCTAAAGGAATCAAAGTTCCATTTATCAGTCTATTTTTTTTTTAACAATCTGGTCAACCATTTTAGTTATACCTTTTAGAAACAACGGAGGGATACATGGTGGATCTTGCATAAACATTATCCTATTTTAAGAAAATTCATTCTTTACTACAAGATTCTCAAAATCTTCAAGAAAGATGGCTCCTTTAATGATTGTGGCGAAGTTAACTCTCCAAGAACCCGATGAGACTGCCGTTATAAACAGCATAATTGTGCTCACCGCCATAGTTTTTATCGCTTCATTCACCCAAATCTATCTCATTTCTCACTCAGATTTAGATCTGGAATCATGTGTTTTAGACACCTAATCCATATAAACAGCAGATCTTTCCTCCATGACGTAAATACTGAAGCGACGCCGACTCTCGACGCCACTACGGCGGATTCGTGTCGAGGAAGAAGTTTCACGGCGGGGAATGAAAAGTTGCGAATTGAGGTTGGCTGTGGCTGTTAATCAATAGAAAGAGGAGACGCGGCAGAGATGGTTGCGTAGTGGCAGCACAGTTCATGAGACACCATGACAGAAGAGGTATAGTGGCTTGGAATGGTGAGCACGACTTGCAGAGCACAACAAATCTAAGAGAAAGCTCTACCAAAACAAAGAAGAAGAAGTTTGAACTCCAATTTTCGTGTTCACCGGCAAGAATGACGAACAATAGGTCGTGTTTTCATTTTTCTGTTCCAAATTTTTAAAAATAAAAATTTTCTAACCGAAAAAGAAATCTAAAAACAATCAGTATCTAGTTTTGACTTGTTTAGAGAAAATTACCTTAATATCAACAACTGCCTGAGAGTGTAATAAAAAAAGTATAAAATGACCTTATATATAAAGAGAGGATTACATAAAAGGACACATTATATCTTATGTTTACATTGGGAGACACATTGTCTAGTTGACACACTTTGTGTGGACAGCTGTTTTATTTTAGACGGAAATAACCTTCTTTTGTGTAAGTAGTAGTATGTTTCATTTGTGTAAGACTGAGAATATGCTTGACTTGTAGAGTGTAGCTATTGATTTATAATTAAATGAAAAAGGAACGGATGAGATAAAATAAATGGTGTACATTTTTTATTTTCTTATTAATATTATTTATTTCACCCCTATGACATCTTTTGGTCTATATTATCTTTTAAAAATATTTAAAGCAAATAAATTCCTTATTATTAATTATAGTTTTGTATTATCTATGTTTTGACATCCATATTGATATATATATATATATATATATATATATATATATATATATATTAACATTTATACATAAGTCCATACATTAATATTGTGTGGATACTGAAAGTGTGGATATTGAATAATGTAAATAAGGTGATTGTGGATGGAAGACCCGTGGACAGTAGAAAAATGGTTAAAAATTACTTTGTGAACGATGTAAATGAAAAGTGGATATGAATTTTGTGAGTACAAAAATGTGGATATGAAAATTCTCTAGGGATAGTAACAGATGCGTGGACGGGTGATGTATGGATGAATGACAGTAAAGAATAAAGAATGTTGAAATTTTATATCCACAAGATTAAAAAGAAGAAACCAAACCAATGGTTGTGATTTTACAATTTTTTCTTTTTTTTCCTTTAACTGTTTTATTCTATCCATTTTATGTATGTTTTTGTTTATTTTAAATTTAAAAATATATATAACAAAAAATTTTGATACTAAAACATGTTTTTATATATATTTTGATATATATTAAAAGTATAGATGCCAAAGTGTGTACAATAGAGTTATGGACATAAGACACGACAAACAAGAACATAAAATGTGTGGCAAAAATGCATATTAAACTGATAGAAAGTTATGGTTGTTGGATGTGAAATGGCTAGACAAAAAGCATGGATGGGTGATATGTAGATAAAGGAAATAGCGATGGGGGAGGCATAAAATATAAAGCATGGACGCATAAGCGTGGATGGAGGAATCATGGACGGGAAATGTGAATGGATATTTGTGGACGGCTAGTTATGGAATATGCATAGTGGACATGTAAGTATGTGCATGTGAATAGATATTTATGGATGATTATTTGTGGATGGTTATTTGGAGATTACGTTGCATCATCGGTGTTCGAATCACAACGGTTATTTGTGGACTGTGATTTGATGGTTTAGTTAGATTTTTTTATTGTTACCATTATGCAAAATCTGAGTTTTCTATGTTTATAACTGATATTTTGAAAATTTTAATGAGTTTTATCCTTCTCTTTTAGCTTATTTAGATAATTTTAGAATGCATTTAGAATGATTTTGTTCGTTTGTTTACATTTTTACTGGGTATGTAATGCAAAATTACAAGTTTTGGACAAAAATTAAGAGGACTATTCTACACAATTTAAGAATGTTGGGGTTGAACGTGAATAACCATAATGTGATGGACCAGAATTGCAAAAAAAATAAACTTCACCGTTGTTGCTCTCGATGATAATTACCAGGAACTAAACATAAAACAAGATCACTTATGATACAAAGAGAAAAAATAATTCACGACATAAAGACAATATATAAAAGATAAATGGGAGTATGGTCTTTTACCGTTGGAGACAGCACGACAAAGGAAGAAACGGCGTTGAGATAAGGTTCTGGTGTGGATACAAGCGCTGGAGGAGACGTGGTACGAAGAGAGAATCTCGTGATAGATTGAATTAGAGAGACGACGGCTCCATAAGAACAAATGCGGGTTCGTGTCGTAGAAGAGGAAATCATGGCGGTGAAAGATTGATTTGTTACTACTGGTTGGAGAAGAAGGATTAGTGACAATTTGTGATAAAGAGAAGACGGCTCCCCAAGCTTCTTGACAAGCACCATTGTAAGTTATGTATTAGAAGATAATATAAAATATAGATCTAAGTTAGATTAAAATTATTGACAAAAAAAAAGTTAGATTAGATTTAGGCATTGTGAGATTGAGATTTTAAATTTTGGGAAAAGTGTTGAATTCTTTTTTTTT
The DNA here is from genome assembly GCA_905132885.1 of Moricandia moricandioides. NCBI lineage: Eukaryota > Viridiplantae > Streptophyta > Magnoliopsida > Brassicales > Brassicaceae > Moricandia > Moricandia moricandioides. Next base: position 80,671 of record CAJHQQ010001474.1, on the reverse strand, counting down.
ATCACATGTTGAGTCGAAAAAAAAAATTAGGTTTAAATTGTTAAGTTAGAGGATAGTATAGACTTTCTACATGACAAAAGTGTCCTTCAAGTGGAAAGTGGCTCTAGATGTAATAATAAAGACAAAAAGTGACTCTCTGTGTAATAAATTCATATATAAATCACTATTTTCAAAAGATGTATACTATTGTAGTTACAATATAACAACTTTCTATTATATTTGAGTAATTTTTTCTATTTATTACTTACTATATTATCTTACAAAAAAATTATGATATTCATATTAAGAGTATTTTGTATCTTTTGCTCTAAGGCCAAATATAGTCACTTAGTACAACTAACAAATCTATCAACGATTTTGATTAACTATTTTTATCTAACAAAACTACATTTACTTAAAAGTTGATTACTCTCTGGATCACTCTTATGTCTTTTATTTCAGTCTATGCGACATCCTACTTGTAGGTCACATTTTCATTTACCGTGACAGCTTGTGGACTTTTTTACCCTTACTAAAAGTTAACTGTTTTGGTTTCTCGTTAGACCAAATAGCTATTTGTGTTTAGTTAACTGTTAGGCAACTAAGAAGTTAGGTTTGTATATTCTATAATTTTTTTTTTTCACTATATGTTTTCATTTACTTTTATCTTAAATTCTAAGAAAATATAAACCAAAAATAATTTTTACAATAAATTATATATATAATTCTCTATCTCTCAACATTTATTATATATATATATATATATATATATATATATTACATATATGTATTCAAAAAAAGTGTTGACATAAACACCAAAATGTGAATAATGGATTTATAAATTAGTTGTGGATATGAACACCAAAGTGTGGACATGGACACCAAAACATTATCTACATTTTGCAAAACTCTCACCAAAAATGTGGACATGGACATTTATCAAAAGTGTGGACGTGAACAAAATCCTCACAATAACCATAAAAAAGAAAATTTTGTCTACACCTAACTTCTCTGTTTGAATCTCACAAGTTGAGGATTAAATCAAAGCCAAGACAGATGCTTTTGATACCATTACTGGTCACTGCCAAGAAGGGAAACCATTGATTTGCATAAAAGCTCTTCTATTTTCTTCTTCTCACTCATATGGACCTCATGCGATTTAATAAAAAAGTTCATAGTGAAGTTTAAAATTTACTAAAACCTTTTTAACTCAATTTCGTTAGCCTAGCACCCGTTTAAGAACATAACTAACTGACTATATTCAATGTTATTTTATATCATAACTAACTAAAATCATATAAATCTTATTGGAAGCTCAAAATATGTTTGAGAGAAAGGCTCACTTTGGCTAAGTTCTCCATACTCCGAGAAGACCTTCTTCAAACAATCTGAATCAGATCATAACTAAGATCTTATGTCGTACAAAACCAAATCTAGTTAAAGATTGTTTTTAATACTTACATCAAAGTTTTGGGAAGAGGCCACAATGTCTTGGAGCTTCTTAGCAGTGAAGTTATCAATGGAAACAAAGTGATATTTAGCGTGACCTTGATTGCCGGTTTTCGAAGTCAAAACCTCAACAACCTAGAGAAAATAAAAGAGGCCAACATAATTAATATCAAATGAAAGGTCTTTTTTTCTCTAAAGATATTTAGATTAGAACAAAACCTGGGAGGAAGGTGTGGATCCGCTTCATCGTCTCTTATGTCATAATGACAATCATTAGTTGGGACTCCTACCCACAAATTTAAAAATGAGTTTCACAATCGATCTTAAAGAAATAGTGGAATATAGTCTCAATAGAATACCAATTTTGAAAACAAATCTTTACAAACAGTGACAACAGTTTTTGAATCGAAGCATAAGAACAAAAGGTTCTCGAGAAAATGAAAATCGTGAATCGGGGGTTCGTACCTAAGATTTCATAAATGGGTTTTGTAAATCTCAACTTAAAGAAAAAGCGGAATATAGTCTCCATGGAATCCCGGTTCGAAAAAAGAAACGTAATGAAAGTGAATTGGTTCTCCAGAAACTGATCTTGCATGTCGAAAAATTTCGGTCTTCGGATCTTCTCTTAGTTATGTAAAATGGTTGAGGAACGATACCTGGATTAAGATTGGATTACATTGAGGTATGTACCCGAGATGATGAATGGATTCAATCGATTGAGAGGAAATGATTTTTTTTGGTGAATCTAGGGTTCTTCTCCAACTCTAAGGGGAAAGGGAAAATTTCTAACTTTTAGTCTTTAGCAATTAGGTTTTCTAAGTCGAGTTGGTTTGGCAAGATGTTTCCTAGTTGAAGGGAATTGAGGTCTTTCTATCATAAGAGAGTGTGCCTCAAGAACTATGTGACCTTGAGTGAAATATGAAAGAGGGAAAATGGCCTCAGATGTACTTCTTTAAATAACAACTTAATCATAAACATATAATATTCCTACACCATTCGATATAAGTGTAAAGAAAAAGTTGCAGAGAATACCATAACCAACAATATACATATTATAAATTTTCTTACCTACAATCTTAGATATACAGTCGCGTTGCATTGTTGTATAAACATAATATTATAAATGTTTTACATACAATCTTTGATATACAGTCTTGTTTCATTTTTTTTAATACAAACTTACTTTTATTCATGATCAATATTTCAAACAATAGAAAGAGGGAATCATCCATCCTCTTGGCAATAATCATAAACTACAACATATACATAAGCTAAGCAAGATAAATCTTTTACCAAAGATGACAATGAATTCAAGACGATGCTCGAATGCGTCGGGTTAGCCTTCACGACATAGCCTGACAGCTGGAAAATAGTCACAAATAGTGACGTTGAGGTCCAGCCTCATCTACAAGAACAACCGAAGAAGTCTCGATTGCGTCTTCAAGTCCCGGGGAGACCGCTACACAAGACAACAAAATGCTGAAGCATGTGCTTGGCACTGAATCCGAGAAAACATCTCTCACCATATGTAGAAAGTAAAGTGGTAAACTATTATCCTCAGAAGAGAAAAAAGATCAAATTAGAGTCAATCCCGATGAAGCCCAACGATAAAACCATCCCAAAGGAGAGATATAATATTAAGGAACGATTAGAGATTCTAGTGAACCCACAAGAATTCTCAGATAAACTAACCCAATCACCAGGGAAAATTATGATTTGAATCGGTTTTACTTCAAACATCTTGGGTCTTAGCACGCAAGAGATTGGGCTGACAAAAATAGTCTAACAGCTGGGCCAGACCCAAGTATAGGAGAACAACATCCCACTATGCTCTCTCAATGTGTCACGGGGAGCGCCAGATCTGAAACGCTCGACAGTTCCTGAAGATAGGTCACTGGGAGGACTCCGCCGGAGGGGAGAGCTACCGCTGTCGAACAGAAACCACATAAGAGGTGAGAGCATCATTTTGAGAGATGTGTCGATTGAAAAACTTCCGAAGAAACTCAGTTTTTGACTCGTAGCTCTTTGAGATCTAGCGCCGGTGACATGGAGATGGAGAGGTTGAGTTCGTCAGTTGAGAACGAAGCTCCAATGGTGGTTGACGGGCTTGGACAGAGTCGACAGCGTGATTTGTCCAACGGCAGCCAGAGAGAGGATCGTCGGGAGTTGAAGCCGAAGACCATAGCGAAGCGGCAGTGAGAGAGCCCTCTCGACTCATGGCAGGAGGAGAAACCATCTGGAGAGAAAAGACCGCCGGTAGAAGTGCAACGAAGAGTCGACACTCTCGTCTTTGTCGTGACGTTCGTTGGGACCTCCCTCCTCTAAACACCCGAATGAAACAAACCGGTAACCAACAGACCAAACAGCAAAACATGAACAAGCAGGTGAGGGAGAAGAGTAGTGACGTTGAAGAGTCCCATCGCCGGCGAAAAACATCGTCACTGGCAGCAGGGGTCATAGATCTGGATTCGCCTCGAGCCCTGTGTCCGAGAGAGTTCGCCGTTATTAAGGATGGAGGGGAGACGCGGTTGGCATACAGTTTTGTTTCATATTCATACTATAATGTTATTGAAAATGCGTATGAAGATTATCTGTTGTAAACATTTTAAAAGCATATTTATATTATTATAATCTCTAAATAAGAACAATCTAAACCCCAAAGCACAAACGCTCCTTTATATTTGATTATGATTTCTCCAATACGAAACCTTTCAATCGACATATTGAGTTTAATGATTATTGTCATCTTAACAGTTTTTTTTTTTATATAAAAATTATCTTACCAATAATATAGGAACTTCCTAAGCAACACAATTATATTGTCCATTTTAAGATACAATTCTAAAAAATAAGAAATACTCCTAGAAACGAAACAAAGAGTTAAAATAATTGATTAGACAAATAATATAGGACTAATCGAATGTATAGAACTGAACTAAACTAATACATTTTTTTAAAAAAATATATTGTTTAATTTTGAAAAAGTACTAAAAACAACCTTATATGAATCGTATTAACTACACTTAATCTTATAACTTGGGCAAACTTATACGTTTTCTATATTTGTAATACCATTATTTTTCAAAACACAATAAATAAATAAATAAGATTTCTAAAACCCCCATCTATTATTTTTTCAAAATTCAACCTCAATGCCATAAATCCAATAGTAAAATAAACATCGAAATATCGATAAAACATAGGGAATTTAGCATAGATAACTATAAAAAAAAACTTAAACTAGGTGGATGACCATAAGGATACATAGGTTAGTATATGTTATAGAATGGACAGAAAAATTTACCCTTCTCTTTCTCTGTTGCCCACTCGCAAGTTGATTCGACAATCCCTGCAAAAATTTGTTGAAAGAAAGTGAAAAGACATGAGAGAAAAGGCAAAAAATAGCGTGAAGCTCTTAAGAACACGGTTAGGGTTAACAATTTGAAAACCCAGTTACTTCGGCGAGGAGACTGATGGCGTTGAGACACAGAGGTTATGTGGGGTTTAATTATGTGTACGGATAAGGTTAATATAGTAAAATCCGCTACTATGAATGGTTGGCGACAAACATCGGTCAGCATAAAGGGTATGGAGTTCCAATTCAGTGATACACGGAGGCGGGGATATTGACAGGACGGTCAGAACTGGAATTAACAGAATATGGTGATGAATTTCTGCAAAACGTTTATAACTTCTGAAACTACGATGCATATACTTGAAAGATGGGTTAGATGTTGACGATACACTCTTCTTGTTAAGTGTCGGCATGCCTGAGTTTCAATGAATCATTGTCTATACTATGTAAGTTATATATAGTAGACTGAAAGGCCGATTATTTGTTTGGTTATGTGAACAAATACCTGGGAAAGTGGTGGGATTGCAAGTTGAGTGGATTTTTGTTACGTGTCAGCATAACTGCATTTGAATGAAGCGTCATCTACACTACGTCTAGTTATCTAGAGTAGCATAGAACATTGAGTGTGATTTTGGTGAAAGGAACTCTTTATTGGTGAAATTATAAACCATACTATATAGGGGTAGTATAGACTTATCATGATTTTCATTACCCTGCATGTAGTAGAGTCTATTATCGTTTGTTGCATTTCATATTGCACTTCTACTTGCATGTCATACTGAAGTATAAATGTTAGTTACATCCTTTCTATAAGTTTTTTTTTACTAAACAAGTAGCTTTCACTTTCAAAGATGTGTTTGGCTCTTCGCATCCATTGAGTTGCGTGGTATTGCTCGTTTTCCTTCTTTTCATATTGCACTTCTACTTGCATGTCATACTGAAGTATAAATGTTAGTTACGTCCTTTCTATAAGTTTTTTTTACTAAACAAGTAGCTTTCACTTTCAAAGATGTGTTTGGCTCTTCGCATCCATTGAGTTGCGTGGTATTGCTCGTTTTCCTTCCTTTCATAGTTATTACTTTTCACAGCCAGCATTTTATTAACAGCTGATATTGTATATAAGCTACTGATATGGTGGTTAAGTTCACACTCCACATACTCCCAACCTCTTCAACAGCTTTATTGATTCATTCATGTGCTTTCTTGTCATTCTTGTCCGGAGAGTTCCAGAAGAACATGCACATAGAGATCAAGCAAACTTGACATTCTCTAATGGGGATTGACCTTAAGTCCTTACGCTCCCGGTGTGTTTACATATAGTCCTTACGCTCCTGGTGTGAAATTACAAGTTAGCAGTCACGTACCAACATGTTCCTTTTTGAAACAAAAGTTTTTTTTTTCATTCTATTTTCTTGTATAACATAAACATTTCCACGATTGTCTACTCACTTCTCCTTACCCAGGCTTGTCATGTGTGGCTTCTGTCATTTTGATGGCAATTAACGCAACTGGGAAACTCCATCTTGGCTCCCACATTGCTGAGGGATGCATATGTACTATAGCACAGCAATACGCAGTTGGAGCATTCTTAACCTTTAACCATGATATATTTGCTATGTACGGTTTTAGTTGTCATGACCTTATGTGGTTGTGCGTTGTCTAACAATGTATGTTGCTTTATTTTTGTTTTCTAAATGGCTAAACTCTAAATCCTCAGAAAACATACATATCCTTATACATTATATTTGTATAGAGTTCTCCGAAACAAATTTTAGATTTACCGCAAACATAATATTGTCTCATATATTCTTTTTATTCTCATCCAACAACAAATATGTAGATGTTTATAGAATTTTACATTTTAATATACTGTTTTGTTATTACAGTATAGTATCATAGCTCTCTCTCTCTCTCTCTCTCTCTCTCTCTCTCTCTCTCTCTCTCTCTCTCTCTCTCTCTCTCTCTCTCCTTCACCCCTATTGGTGTTTTTTCTCCTTCTTCAAGCATTTCTTTTTTTCCTCTGTACTTTATGTACCAAAAACAACGTCTCCTTCTCCGCTGCTTACAAATACATTTTCTATTTCGCCGCTGTCAATTACTAAAGGTGATTAACAAAAAAAGCACATGTTACTATTTGTTGGTGTATTCTATAATTAACCTACATAAGAAATGTAACCAAATGTGTATTATATTTTAGTTATGTTATTACTATTAACAGTTTTTCTACTTATTCATTAAATATAGTATAGTATCATTAATCGGTATTACATAAAACAGTGTCATCACGGAAAAAGAGAGTTTGGTCCAACTTCTCTCACAAGTTTCCCATAGAGAATCACTTTATTACAATGGTTATTTGCTGAATTTTCCCTAGTATATGCATTTGAAAAATTAACCTTAAAACATAAGTACATAAGTTTAAAAAAGAAGAAGATAAATGCCCAAAAGCGCCGAACCGATACGAATCACTCATGCTCGCAAGTCTCACCTGAAAGTTGGAAAGGGGAAGGGGTGAGTAACAAGAGAGTCACTCAGTGAAGTATGGGATGCTAAACCATAAACCACTGACTCATTACATAGCACTACGTTATGTAAGCCTTGTTTTAGCATGAAACAAACATGGTGCCTAATACACCTCACATAGAAAACAATATATGTCTAGTGCACTTAGAAAACGACAATCAATGCACTAGTAGTACATAGCTGCTCTTTGCACCAAGAATTTACTCATAAGGATATATATACATACGAAGTGTGTACAGTATGTCTCTGTACCCCACCCACCGTAGCGTCGACGTCGATAGTACAAAAGTCTTTGTACCCACACCCCACACAAGTAGTGTCCAGCTGCTAAAAAGACTCCAAATATAAAATCAGGGCAAAAAATCAAGTTAGAACGTCCTTCGAATGGTTAAAACGGATAACCGTAGGTCTAGTCAAAGTAAAAAGAAAAGTTATCTTGTCTCGTTAAAGATCAACCCGGTCAACCCTTGACCAGATTCAAATTAAGTTAAACAAAACAGTTTAATTTAACTAAAGTTCAATTAATTTTAACCGATCGGTCTAAACAAAAATGTACCAAACCGGTCAACCACCCGGTTTGACCGAGTCACCAAGTTGACTCGCCGAGTCATCGGTAATGGTCACCGGTCGGCGAGAAAGGGCGTCGGCTTGTCGGAAAACTCACCAGCAGCTACGGCAGTGGAGGAGGACGGTGGTGGACGGTGGTGAGTGGGCGTCAAGCGCGTAGACAGCAGCGGCGCGAGAGATTCACGCTTGGAGATGGTGGATATTCCGGTGGCGTGTGAGGCTGCGTCCTGGCTCCGATTGTGGCGCGGTCCACAGCTCTGATTTCGTTTTGGAAAGACGAAGATGATGGTGGTCTTGGATTCACGGGTTCAATATGGTTAGAGAGGTATCATCGATTTACTAAATGGACAAAACTAAAGGTTAAGGGACGGTGGTTTCCACGTTAACTTTGACGACTTATGGCGGCTTGTCAGTGGTTCAGGTATGGGTCCACGGTGATAGTGACGGTACGGCTCAGATCTGCTTAATGGCTTAATTTCTGCAGTTGTTCAGTGCTAAGAAGGTTTTTTTTTAAAGTAATGGGACAGACTTGTTTAAATAAGAAAAAATCATTAGGGATTCTTGTAACCCTAATAGGCATTGTTGGGCTAAAATAATTGGGCTAGGATTTCGGTCATTACAATTCTCTCTCACTAACAAGGAAGTCACCGCTGAATTCAAATCCTAAACCGGCTGTCCGATGCCATCCTGAAAAAGCTCTGGATAGTCAGTTCTCATCTGAGTCTCGGCCTCCTAGGTTTCCTTCTGGATCCCATCTCTCCCCCAATGAACATTGGCCAACATTTTCATCATTCCTTGAACCGCTTTCACCTGCCGATCCATAATCTCCATCAGATGACTAGTGCATGCAAATTTTTACTAAAATCACTTGGTGGCAGCTGCAAAATGAGCTCTCAGTCTCTCACGAATTTCCCCAACACTGACACATGGAACACGTTTTGGAATTTTGAAAACTCTGCTTATAACCCAATTTATAAGCCAATAGGATATGATCCCATATACCTCGACTTAAGCTTCTTTAGCTTATGAGTCTTAGATCCTCTCTGAAACGTCCTCATTTTCAGGTGTACTAAGTCGCCCACCTGAAACTCTAAATCCTTACGACGCTTATCTGCATAACTCTTCTGGCGATCATGGGCTTCATTAAGCCGAGTCTTGAGCATCTACACCTGCTCTACCGTCTCATGAACCATTGCTGGTTCTATGACACGTCGCTCCCCCATTTATGTCCAACAAAGTGGTGTATGGGAAGGCCTACCATAAAGGCAATCATACGGTGTCATCTCAATACTCGAATGATAGATGTTGTTGTAGGTAAACTATAGTAGAGGTAGATACTTACCCCAAATCTCTTTCTAGTTTAATACCCAAGCTTTATGCATATCCTTCAAAGTCTGGTTTGTCCTCTCTGACTGACCATCTGTCTGCGGATGATAAGCTTTACTCATATGGACCTTTTTCCCAAGTGCCTTCTGAAAGGCTATCCAAAATGCTGATGTGAATTTTGCATCTTGATCTGATACTATGCTGACAGGCACTCCATGCAACTTCACAATTTCACTGATGTAAATGCCAACTGACCATCACTGTCCGTCTTCTGGGTCGCTAGGAAATAAGCTGACTTGGTGAGTCTATCAACAATCACTCAAATAGCATTCCTCCCACCAGAGGTTGTTAGTATCCCAGTCACCATGTCCCATTTTCATTATGGCAATGGCAGGTTCTGAAATAACCCGCTAGGTAGCTAATGCTCAGCCTTAACCATCTGATAATTCTGACATTGCGATAAAAATATAGCAACATCTTTCTTCATACCAGATCATTGATAATAATTCTTCAGATCTCTATACACCTTGGTGTTCCCTGGATGAATAGAAAAACGAGAGTGGTGTGCTTGATGTAAGATCTCCTTCCTCAACAGCTTATCATCTGGGACACAAACTCAGTTCTGGTACTTGTACATCTTGCTCAAAGTTATGTGATATCCAATACTCTCAATCTCGGTCTGCTTACACAAAGCCTGATCATTATCTTGAGCTTGCACATTTTTTTCCACAGTTAATATGCCTGCTCCAAAGTCTTAAGACCAGCTGTCTCTCCCTCAACAATAACTGCACACATTCTGAGACTAGCAAGTGCACCTGTAAGCTCACGAATCTCCTTGGTTCCTGAAACATCGCTCATGCGCCTACTTAAGGCATCTGCCACCTGATTGGGTTTATCCGGATGATAAGTGATATCTAAGTTGTAATATGCTAACAATCTGACTATGCTTAATATTTGGCTCCAATACACCCTGCAATTACTAGCACAACCAAAGTCTGACACACAAAACAACGCACAACTCCAAAACAGCACAACACAAGCTTCTGCACCCCCAATCCAAAAGAGATATCCACAAGTTTACAAATTAAGCATGCCTCCAAGGTAGTCAACATACTCATAAACAAGAAAGCATAAAACGAAAAACGCATGCCAGCCAGTGGCTCACCTCTCATACCACATAATCTCCAGTAACAAAAGCTCATGGAGTGATGGCTTGAAGTCTAGGTGGTGGTAGAAACGTCACATATCTAGTCCTGGAAAATCTCTGAATAACGACTAACGAAAATGATAAACACCTGAGCATACTGTCAAACTGTGACATCATCCATCTGTTGAACATCTGGCTGAAACATGTTGGCCGAAGAACGGATGACGATGATTTTACTCATCAACATAAAAAAATACATTTGAGTTAGAATTTTACTAAACAGAAATGTGGTATTTTATTTTATTTTATTTTATTTATATAATCCCCAAGCCCCAAAACATTTGATAATTATTTAAAACCCATTAAAACCAAGTCACATAAATTGCCATCCCGGGTCGGGGCCGGGACGAGACTCCGCTCTGTTACCAAATTGTGGCTCCCACATTTTCCAAAATACAATGAATAAATAAGATCTCTGAAATCCCTATTTATCACTTCTCAAAATTCAACATAACTTCATAAATCCAATAATAAAATAAACACCTAAATTATTGATAAAACATAAATCCATAAGTCTGAAAAAGAAAGATGAAAACCGCCCAAAAGCACTGAACCGATACAAATCACTCATGCTCATCAGTCTCACCTGAAAGGGAGAAATGAGGAGGGGTGAGTAATAGGGGAGTCACACAGTGATGTATAGGGTGCTAGACCATAAACCACTGACTTAATACATAGCACTACAACTATGTACGCCTAACTTTAGCATGAAACAAATACGGTGCCTAGTACACCTCACATAGCAAACAATATATGTCTAGTGCACTTACACAACTACAATCAATGCACTCGCAGAACATATTTACTCTCTGAACCACACCATTTCCTCATAAGGATATATATATACATACAAAGCGTCGGTAGTACAGTCTGTCTCTGTACCCCGCCCTGCGTAGCGTCGGCGTCGATAACACAAATGTCTATGTACCCATGCCCCACACAAGTAGTGTCACTAGCCCAAACTTCTTTAGACCCTCGCCCGCACCACACACACTACAAGAAAATTGTGCGTTGGTAGCGGCAAAAAACGCTACTGATCTCAACAGTATTAGTTTTCAAAACGCTATGTCCTTGCACGCAAACAAAAATTGAAGACTTTTGGTAGCTTTTTTTTAGAAATGTTATGCTAATTGTTGTTTCAGTAGTGTTTTTAATTGCAATTGTATCTTTTACATTAGCATTTCCTATTCGCTATTAATATGTTAATTTATTCGTCGCACTTTTACATTTGAAATAATTTATTCTGTTATTTTTTGGACACATGTGTTTTTATTGATATATTTATGGAAGTTAATAAATAAAAAAGATTAATTTATATAGAAAACTAGAGAAATTACATATTGTAAAATGTATTCTACAGAAATTTAGTAAAACTAGAGAAAAATTACATGTCAACATACAACTGATCTCTAATTGGCCACTCACGAGCAGTCAAATGTATTTTATTGCAAAAGCTTCAAGCTGCATATTACTATAAACAATGATTGCATCTCCACTTTGTTCTTGATCCGGAAGAAATGAAAGGGTTAATAACGTTAATTTATTTGGAGAATGTGATAAGTCATTTAGTTTAATGATCTTTTTACCCAACTACAAATAGTAATTTCTCCATTTAAGAGTAATTTGATGGACGCCTCGAGCAGACACAACGTTTCTCTGCAACAATCGCTTCGCTTGGAGAAAATCATCATTAGACTTGACTCACTCTCTCTCGTCTGTTTGTAATGCTTAGTCAAGTCAGTAATAAAAAAGATACATGAGAAATTGATGACATCATCCCTGAAATAAATTGGTAACTCAATTTAAACTCCACTTACCGTATTTATTATAAGGTAGTTTAAACTCCACTCCACTAAATCGTCTCCTTCTCTCCCTTTAAATAGATGCAGTTTGCTCTCTGCTACTAATATTTCTCTGCAAAAATAACACATAAATCACCAGAAAGCAAAGAATCAACACATCATCTCTCAAGTTTCTAACAATATGGCACACTACAATATGCTTGCTGACGTTGTATATAACAAGAGCATCGTGGCATGGCGTTTCAGAGTGAAAATACTCAAGATCCACTCGTACTATGTTTCCGGTCTTGGACCCATCTGGAGTTATATCTAGCGGATGAGGCTGTAAGTGTAGAATCAGCATCTCTCAAGATTCTAATAAGATGAAATACTGGAAACTAAAAACTTGTTATTTATGCAGAGAAACAAGATGGAGATGATCATTTATAGAGAAAGCTCATATAGATTTAGAGACCTAAAGAACCAAGAGGGAAAGTGGGTGGAAATCTTTCAGGTAAAGTTGACCATGCCTATCCAGGTTTCAAGGCAACAAACTCTCGATCAAACTATCTGCTACGCCGTATAGTAAAGTCCACATCATCGATCCTCTGAACAATCATCATTACATGGAATTCAAGTGTATCAATGATATCCCTCACATCATGAACATAAACCATCCCATATGTACAAATGCTAAAATATTTTTCAGCTAATGTATATGTAAGCAACAAAAGAGAAAGCACTTATTTTGTAGATATAACGGAGTGGTCTTCAACACAGAAGCCCATTTCGATGACCAAACAAGGCTAAAGATGGTGATTTATATTAGGGAAAACATGTAACTACAAAGTACCATATGATCACGGTAAAATTTTTACATTAGTATAATTGATACACGTTGTTTTATTCATAATAGTGAGTATGAAATAAAATGTGTGGCAACTGGCGATCATGCTTATGCCTTCCAGTATGGGTTTGAAAACAGGAAGGATCGTGGAGAGGTGATTGTGGTCCTTAAATTGTGGAGTACCTAGATGCTTATAAGTGAGAGTATTATATTATGTATTTAGTTTTAATGTGTTAATTGAGACTGAGGGTGGATTATCTGACTTCAGGTTCAATCTACGTTTTTTGGAGGTTGAGGAGTTCAGGCAATCGCTACTACCCAGTGAACCTTATGTTCGGAGACACGTGGCTATGGGCCTTTGTAAAACTTGGTGTTGTCTATGTTTTTTTGTTATTTATATTTTGTTGCGGATCCTAGAACTCTACTATTTTAGTTTGGACTGTTGTAGTTGGAACTCAAATTTGTGTTTATGTTACTCTATAAATTAATTTTTGGTATTTAAGTTTTGTTAATCTTTTTTTTAAGGTTAACTGTGTAAGTTATAACCCAAATAACTCTACTTTGTTTTGCTTTAATTTGGTGTTCAACCGCAAAGCAGCATACTTACATCATTATGTACGAACCAACAGCTGCCTTGCATCCCCTGATTGTTGTTATCTTTTCGGATAACTCAAAGAAGTACTTGTTGTGTTGGCTCACCTCCATCTTCTTCATCTGCCTCCTTATACTCATACCATAAAAGTACCTAAGACGGTCATATATACCGAGATTAGTTAAAAAGCAAGCCTTTAAACATTAATAGTCTTATCAGAAGCTGAAATGATAATAAAGATGAGAACAAAGACAAATAGAAACAAAACAACATAGAGAATTCGAAGAAACTAGTGAGAAAGGCTTTGCTTTATTGCCTTCTTTAGGTAAATTAAACCAGGCGAAGATTGGAAATACAATAGGTGACTCGAATTAGGGTTTGGATACGGTGTTTATTTCGTAATTGCGGCAAAGGGAATTAGGTTTTGGCGGAGATTAAGGCTCCGATACGGTGGTGGAACTATAACAAGAGAAAGTTAGAGTCATCAAAAAGGATGGATTTCATGTTTGCGGCGAAAGGAATTGGGGTTTGGAGGAAGATAAAGCTTTGAGACAGTGGGGAATTGGAGAAGGTGAGTGGATCTCGAACTGGAGAAGGTGAGTGTCGACGAACATATTGGGTTTAATCGAGAGAATCCATTTTTTTTTGTTTTTCGGAGGAGACTGGAAATGTGTAGAGAAACCTCGAGGGAGAGTGTAAATATTGGTGGAGGGAGATGAAAATTTTGGTAAGTGTTGACTGGGAAATATTTTAGTTTTCCGGCATACACAGGTAAGGTTTTGAAGATAGGTGATACGAATAACTAAGTTGACATTCTCTTTATCGGGAGAGTTGGTTTGATTGATCCAACTTGGGATTTTTCGCGTTTATGAAATTTGTTTCGTAAAATGTTGTAGAGATTAATTTTACGAGTCATTCTGTAAACATGTTTTCGAGTTTGGCGGTACGAGAGCCGTCTTTCGGAAAATAACGTTTTGCGGCTGTTCCCCAAATTTAGTTCATGGGTTTTAGTATCAGAAACTCTGGCTGTGATGAGCCTAATTATCGCGACTAAACATCAGAAATTTTTTGGTTTCCGCAGGATTGATCCGAGGGAGCTTTGAAAGGTTTTATCCGAAGTAAGCTTAGGTGACAATCATCGAAAAATCACTGAATATGTTACTACAGAATCGAAGCTTGAATTTTACCAAATCTTAGGTTTCATAAAAAGTTTTAGCAGTGAGGGATACGATCTCCCATTTTGCTTAGTTTAGTATTTGTCAGCCGTTTTTGGTTTTGAGTTATTCAATAGAGATCAACTTCGTTTCATTGAAAATTATTAGAGAGAAATACAACAGTGGGGAGAGAAAGTTTTATTTCTCTGAAGACTTTTACGGAAGTTATTTGGAAGAAGCGCAGCGGTGAGTTGTGAACCCGATTTTCTGTTCTTCCTTCTCCGCGAGTAACCTAAGTATTCTCCGTGATTTCGAGGAGAGCAAGTTTTATTTTTCCGAAAAGTTTTCGGAAAACGTCTTTTGGTCGACCCTTTAAGCGCTGAGATTTCTCCAACTCCGTAGAGAGACAAATTTTATGGGGTTTGATAGATTTTATCTTTTCCCTTTATGTTTAGACAGAGAAATTGCAAGCTCGTTTTGGTGCTCTTCCCGTGGCGAAAAGTCGTGACTAGGGGTTCGATTTTGTCGAGCACTACAGCGTTTGCGTAAGCATTGGCCATATGAGTAGTTGGTGCTGCGAGTTTGTCTTTCATATTTCCAGACATGGTTTTGATCAAGCGTTTTGCGGCTGTGAGTTAGAGTAATCCGTAAAACCTTGAACCTTGTTGAGTCACACCTCAATGATAAAAGACAAAAAAGACACAAAAAGGTTTAGTTGATTTTGGACTGGACCTTATGAAAGGCTGCCTACATACCCCTTTCGAGGATCAAGCCGAACGTAGTTCAGATAAAATATTGGAACAAGAGATCGAACTGCCTGGTCGAGTTCGTCTAGTAATCGAGTGCCAGTCATAAAAACCAAACTTTTCGAGAATAAAGCCTAAGGTTTCTAAGTGCAGAGAGTTATAGAGTCTAAAGAATCGTCATGGTTCCTCGCCTCGGCTCTCCTTATATATGCTTTCAAGGTCAGTCGTCTTTCCTTTTCTGCCCCTGATTCGAGTTTATCTCTTCTCATAAACTTTCCCTTTTTCTTTGATCTTCGAGATTATCCCTTGAAAGTTGACATATATCTTATGGACTTGACATTTATCTTCTCCTGCGAACAAAAGATAAACCATCATAGTATCCTTGGGCTATCTAAAACCGTAAGTGGGCCCTTAGCCGCGTCTTAGACCCTTTCGGGCCGTTTTAATTTTTTTTACGATCTTTCCAAGAGAAAACCTCTGGTACGACGTCGGTTTTGTAAATGGTTCAAATTACTCTTATAGTTACCGTTTCCGTTTTATACGAACCATTTGAATTCATACGAGAAAACAAGTCTTTACTGTTTTTATCATAAAGTTCCAACGGTAATTCCAATAGAGACGAAACAAGAGACTGTCTGATCGAGGTTAAAAAGAGCTCGTTCAACTCGCCTGATGGTGAGTTGGGTCAACCACGACCAGATCGCCATCAGGCGAGTTGGTTGAGCAGTCCCAAATCGCCTGATGGCGAGTTGGGCTTGGTCCGTTCAACTTGCCGTCGGGCGGTTTGGACATGGTTGCTTTGGTCGTTCCATTGCTCGATTATCCTTTTTGATAACTTTCCATCCAATTCTTTTGAATTTTCACAAGGTTCCAGTTGTTGTTTCCCGTGCTTTTTGTTTTCAAATGTTCTTTCAGGAATTTTTAGCCATTGATTTTGTCGTGACCAATTTTGACCCCAACAAAGATTCTAAAGAAAATCCTCATTAATCAAAAGAAAAGGTGACTCTCAAAATGAAATCAGATGATAATTCGGTGGATGCATCCAAGGCAAATAAGCTTAAATCATCATTGATGGTACCAAATGAGGGACCATCCAAAGCTTAATGAGCCTTTTGAGCCGGAACTGTCAGGGAGTGGGGCGGCCTCATGACCTGACAGTTCAGTGTCTCATGGAATTATGTAGTATGCAGTGTTCACTACAATAAAACAACCCTATTACGATGGCTATATTCCTAGTTATTTCGTCGTAGTGGGCAGGTTACGACGAAATAATTACGAATCATGATTCATTGTAAAACGCTCGTCGTAATGCCCGATTCGTTGTAAATTCGTCGTAATGTTTACAACGAACAAGATTCATCGTAAACGAGTAGGACCGATTTCGTCGTAAGTGCCTAGTAAAAAGGACTCGTGAACTCCTTGTAACATTTCCTAGTAAAACACTCCCTAAAACCTTGTACATTTTACGACGAATTTACATGTCCTGACATGTTAAGTCGTTGTAATACATTACGAGGAATAAACAAGGAATTCCATGTAAAGTAGTTGTAAAATTTACGAGGATTTTACAAGTACCAACTTGTAAATTTTACGAGGAATTTAAAAGGAAATTTTAATAAATAATATATATTAAAAAAATTATAAATTAAAATTCTTTTAAAACATTCAAAATTAAAATTATTTTAAATATTAAAAACTGAATATATATAAAAGTTATTAAAAAAATTCGTCCACCTGAGCCTTCAACCGAGCATTCTCCTCATCCCGGCTCGACGAGTAAAACGAAGTCGCCTTTGGAACGTCATTGACGGATCCTATTCCCATTGTTCGCCCCTTTTTCCGTGGAGCGACCTTATAAAACAAATATTTATAAAATTAGAAATGAAATATACTTTACTTTAAATTATAAAATTAAAAATTAAAAATATTTCTAAAATTTACCTCTTCGAAGTTCTTGTCCACCTCAGCTGTAGACAATTTGACGGGCTGTCAATCAGTAGACTGTTGGGTTAGCTGCGTCTCGCGCTCTTCAACCCGAGCAGCCACGTCGTGAAAGAGGTTCTCCGACCGTGGATCTACAAAAGCCCCGCTCGCTTTTTGGTGAGTGATCTTGAATAGATCACTCAAAGAAGGCATCACTCCGGTCTTCTTAGCCTACAAAAGCATATAAATTGTAAGTTTAAATTTTTTATATAAGATAATTTTAAGAAAAATAAAAAAATAAACCTAAAATTAATAAAACTTACAACTCGTAGATGAACTCCGGCGTGGGGGTTTTGCCCGGTTGTATGAAGCATGGGCAAGTTACCATCTGCATCCTTGGTCCTACGGGAAGCAGAGCAACTGTTCGCCTTACGGACCGAGCCCGGTAACTTCCAATAGGTGATGAGGCCATCCCATACCTCTTTCGTGAGCTCGGTGGGTTTGGCATCATAGCGTTTGTACTCCCACTTGTCCTTCCAATCTGAGACGGTGTTGCAAAGGCGGATATTTGCTCTAGCAACAAATTTCGACTTAACCCTCTCGTTGATTGATACGTACCATTGCCACCTTTGCTGAAACAATGAAAAATAAATTAATTAGAAAAAAATAATTTAATGAATTAGAAAAAAAATTTAAAAATATATTATTAAATAAGAAAATAGAAAATTGTTACCGCAAAGCATTTGAACCACATAGTTCTAATGTGCTCGGGAGTCATGCTCCAGTTAGGATGAGCCTCGACGAAGTAGCCTTTGATTGTGTCAGAAACGCTACGTCCGACACAATTATCCACACCAAACCTGAAAAAAATATGAATTTATTAGATGAGTATAACAAATATAATTAATGTTAAAAATATTAAAATTAATAACTTACCAATAAGTACTCTCTGGGGTGTCGGGGTCTAGAATCTTTAATCCTGCTCGTCGAGGCTGAGAAACAAGATCCTCCACTGTATATGTAGCGTACGGTGCAGAAGGAGGGACCAACAAATCGAGATGAACACCGGATCCTGAGGCCGGTGGAGGCGCCTCATATGGAGGAGGAGGTGGAGGCATCGGGTGATGTATCTGAGGTGCATAAGGAGGAGGAGGAGCCCAAGGAACTCCCTGTGACTGCCTCCGGATCTGAAGATGATGGAACCGAACTAGATGATTTCCCGTCTCGAGATCCAAATATATCACAATAAGTGGGTCGTCTCCTAGGTGCCATCTTAATTTAAAGGAAAAATAAAATTAGATAATGAAAAACATCTAATCAGTTTTTAAAAATGTTTATTCAGTTTAAAAATTATATATAATAAATTTTTTTTTAAAATGTTGTTATTCAGTTTCAAAACAATATATAATCAGTTTTAAAAAAAAATTATTCCATTTTTTTTTAAAATAAGTCATTAGTTTTTAAAAAATATTTATTCAATTTTTTAAAAAAAATTATGACAAATTTTCTAATCAATTTTCTAATCAGTTTCTAATAACGGTATGTTCCTTATATCTAACCACCTAAACTAACCACCTATTAACTACCTAACCTCAAAAAAAAAATTAAAAAAAAAATACCTTGAGTTAGAGAGAGAGTGGAGGTTGGGAGGAATACACGAGGCAAGCCTCGTGACTGATCCTCGAGTATATATAGAATTTATGGTCCTAGTAAATTCGTCGTAATATTACAACGAAGTTACCACGCGTGTGTCTTCTGTTACGACGAATCTACCACGCGCGTGTCTTCTATTACGACGAATCTATCACGCGTGTGTTTCTCATTACGACGAATTTAATAGGAGTCATTACGACGAATTTAATAGGGCCATTTACGACGAAACTACCAGGCCCGTGTTTTTCATTATGACGAATTTAATAGGAATATATCCAAAACCCTCTAAAGTCAAATCCCTAAACCCCAAACCCCAAATCTATAACTTCACATCATTATTTCACTCTTCAATTATGTTTTAATACGTTAATTAATTATTTAAAATTCAAATTTTAAGTTTTAAAATTCAACTGAATAACACATAACTGAATTCTTACACATATTTAAATATTGAAAACATTTGTTTACATTCATTCTGAGTCATTCGAGTCATCATCAACATCAGTACAATGATCATCATCATTTTCACCAAACTCGTCTTCACCTGCTTCATCCGTCATATCATCGGGAAGATCTTCATATTGACGATTTTCCGGATCAATGAGAAGAATGTCATCGGTATGTTGTTCAGGTACTACAACCTC
The DNA here is from genome assembly GCA_905132885.1 of Moricandia moricandioides. Taxonomy (NCBI): domain Eukaryota; kingdom Viridiplantae; phylum Streptophyta; class Magnoliopsida; order Brassicales; family Brassicaceae; genus Moricandia; species Moricandia moricandioides. Next base: position 60,925 of record CAJHQQ010001474.1, on the reverse strand, counting down.
AATGATACACGCTTCTTCTTGCAAAGGTGGTTCTTCTCCAGCAACTATTCGTCCACGAGGAGTAACTTTGATAGCCGCTAACCAAGTTATTCCGGAATCCCTAAGGCGTGGGTATGGAATGAAGCTAACTTGGCAGGCTTCAGAAGCTAAAATGAAAGGCTCGAATTTGTTGTATCTTCTTCTAGAATTGACATCGACAACACCGAATTTATTAATCCGAGTACCTTTGTTCAGAACGGGGTCGAACCAGTCACATTTGAAGAGAACGCACTTCAACTTCAGTAACCCTACAAACTCAACTTCAATAATCTCCTGCAAAATCTTGTAAAAGTCTGTTTCGCCTGTCACACACACTCCGTACTTACTTGTTGTCCGTCGTTTTCCATACTCGTAAGCGTGAAAGTTAAAACCTCGTGTGAAATACATAGGTGATGTGGTCACCTTTGCTACATGGCCTAAGACCAAATCATGAAACCATACCGGATAGTGTGGATCATCATAATCAACCTACACAAAAGTCATAGCTAGTGTTAGACTCGTAAATATTATACTATAGTGTTTAACATATAAATTACTTGAGTCTTTAACCATTTGACAAAGTGTTGATCTTTACGTTTCTCCATCTCAGTTGCGGATATTCCTGGTATTGCTTCTTCAACTTGCGTAACAAACAAGCTGCAAAAAAGATACACAAATATATATAAATTAAATAACTTCAAAACATTAATAGCTTGAATATTTAACTTAAAACAATATATACTAATTACCTTTCAAACGAATGTGTCACTGCATCCTCGCAGTTGAGCAGAATATAAGTGTGGACACTATGATTATCATCTTCACTAGACCACCAAGCTTCTTTCAATTTACCACCAAACCGTCCAATCTGGCAGAAAATGTCAGGTACACCGTCAACTGCATATGTTGGGAAGACCCCACCATCATCATATCTTCTAGGAACCCTCTTCCTAGTGCGGACTGCTGGTGCGAAGTAGTATGATGTGAAGTGCGATGTTTCTGCAGTCAAGCTCCCAGCAACTATGGACCATTCGACCTTTGCAAGATTTTTTGCTTTCCATTTCAAATGTTTCATGGAGCGCTCATAAGGATACATCCATCCATAATGAACAGGTCCACGAAGCAATGCCTTGTACAGGAGGTGGACAACGAGATGTTCCATGACGTCAAAAATGCAGGAGGAAATATCTTCTCTAGGTTGCAGATTAAGATCGGAATATTCTCATGGAGTTTTTGCACGTCGTCTTCTTTAAACGTACGTGTGCTTAAGTCCCTAAAGAATGCTTCAATGCTTATATATTACAAAAAAAATACCCCATATATATCATAGTTAACATATCATAACACATAAATTATTATGTAATAATAAAAATATTTTACCTGCAAGTGATTCATGTACATTTGTTGGAAGTAGCTCAGCAAAATCGAATGGAAGTAGTCGTTGCATAAACACATGGCAATCATGACTCTTCATTCCTGAAAACTTTTGACCTTGTTCAACACATCTTGAGAGGTTAGAAACATAACCATCAAGAAACTTCACTTCTGATGCCACCCAGTTGAACAAAGTCGTCTTTGTTTCTGATGAAAATCGAAAGATGGGAACTGGAACCTTTCCATTGCTCTTGATATGCAACTCACTTCTCGAGCAAATATCAGGTAAGTCCAATCTTGACTTTTTGCTGTCTTTTGTCTTTCCTTGAACATTGAGTATTGTATTCATGATGTTGTCAAAAAAATTCTTCTCTATATGCATCACATCGAGGTTGTGCCGCAAAAGAAGATTGTGAGTGACTCCATACCCATCAGGCATATTTGTAGGAATGCCAGTTCCCTCCACGAGGAACTGCTTCCAAAGCTCCATAGTGATCAAGTTGTTGTTCAATTTGTTCTCCAGTTAAATATGGAGGAGGACTCTCTGACAACTCTTTTGTACCTAAACAATGTCTTGTTTCTTCGGTATGGATGAGTAAGGGGAAGAAATCGACGATGACAATCAAACCAACATGTCTTCCTACCATGCTTCAGTTGAAAAGCATTTGTCATTCCAAGACAATATGGACAAGATAACCTTCCATGTGTTGTCCATCCAGAAAGCATCCCGTAAGCAGGAAAGTCACTTATAGTCCATAGCAGAACTGCTCTCTTCGTAAAATTGTTTTTCAAGGAACAATCATACGTCCTCACTCCTGATGACCATAAGTCCTTCAGCTCTTGTATCAATGGTTGAAGAAAAACTTCTAGCGACCGTTTTGGATGCTTTGGACCAGGGACTAATATGGTCAAGAATAGAAATTCTTGTTCCATGCACATCTCCGGTGGGAGGTTGTACGGTGTAAGAATGATTGGCCACAAAGAATATTGTCTCCTAGACATTCCAAATGGACTAAATCCATCTGTGCATAACCCAAGATAGACATTCCGAATATTTCTAGCAAAATCTGGGTGTACCGTATTGAAATGTTTCCACGCTCTTGCATCTGACGGATGAGCGATCTCGCCATCCCTTTGGACATGTTCAGCATGCCATCTCATCGGTCCAGCAGTCCTCTCATATTGATATAACCTTTTCAACCTATCTTTAATTGGTATGTACCACATCCTTTGGTACAGTACCCTATTCCTCCCACGTCCTTGTGGTTTAAATCGGGGTTTATTGCAGAAACGACACTCTTCTAACTTCTCATCATCCCTCCAATAGATCATGCAATTGTCGATGCAAACATCTATCATCTCTGAAGGCAACCCAAGACTATAAACCAATTTCTGAATCTCATAATAAGATTCATCAGACACATTGTCTTCTGGCAAATACTCTTTAAACAATTCGGCCCATGCATCCATGCAATTCTCAGGTAAATTATGATTTGTTTTAATATTCATCATCCTAGCTGCTAGAGACAATTTAGAGAGACCTTCTCTACAACCAGGATAGATTGGTTGATTTGCAGCAGCTAACATCTCATAAAACCTTTTCGCATCTAAGTTTGGTTCTTCAACATTTTCACTTTCAGCAGCTATTGTGGTAGTGGTTTCAGGTAAAAATGCATCAGTAATCATGTCATGAACCCTATCATGATCTACCATCTGGTCCTCCTCATGGTAACTATATTCATTATGCAAATGATATGGTTCTTGCCTATTACCAGCATCCTGAAAGTTACTATTACTACTACTAGCTTCATTTCCACCATAACCTTCTCCATGTTGAAACCAAATATAGTAATGTAGTGTAAAGCCTCTGTTTAATAAATGCTTCCATACAGTTTCACTACGAGCAAATTTTGAATTCTTGCACTTTCGACAAGGACAGAACATGTTACCACTTTCTTGCGTGATCGGCGTACACCCTACCTGGTACATGAATGTCTCTAGCCCCCTGAGAAATACATCGGTCACTCTACCGCCAACATCCTTGTGCGTATACATCCAACTTTGTAACTCGTAAATATTTCTACCATCCGACATTTTTTTTATTCTTTTATTTTTTTTCGTTTGTGTGATAATTTATGAAGAGAATGAACATATATATAGGAAATTTTCGAATTTGGTAGCTGAAGATATAACAACGAATTTACAAAAAAAACCTTAACTAGGCTATTACAAGTACCCCACAATGATTTTACAACGAATTTACTTCTCTAAAGCACAGTATAAACACGTTTTCACCAACCATATTATTCGTCGTAATATCCTTGTAGTTTTACAAGGACATTACGACGAACGAGAAAATTCGCCGTAATGTCCTAGTAATGTACTAGTACGTTTACGATGAAGTATTTTCCTCGTAAACTTTCGTTGTTAAGTCCCTGTTTTATTGTAGTGGTTAGGTCTTCCCGTCACGACCCGTCCCGTCCCAGACCGCTGCAGTTTCTTCTTCGAGCGGTTCACAAAGGGTTGTCCCGCGTGGGACGCAGTATCTGGAAAGCAGTGACCAAACCCGCCCGCTAGATGTACAAGCCTTCGCGGGACGACCTGCAGGATGGCTGATCTTCCATTGCACCTGATCTTCTATATTTGTTAAGAACTCGCGATCCAATACTAAAGGATGACTCACTACAAGAAAACTAAGCTTTTACTAGGAAAATTTACTAGGAAAACAGTTCCTCGTAAATTTACTACGAGTTTACTTCGATTTTACGAGGAAACCTTTTTTCCTCGTAAAGGTCTCGTAACCCTACGAGAAAATGATTTCCTCGTAAAATCAAAGTAATCTTACGTGGCTATTACGAGGAAAATGTCATTTTCCTCGTAACTTCATAGTAACAACCCTCCTCGTAAAGTCCTAGTAAAATTTTACTACGAAATTGGGTGGAATGGTTTTGTTGCTACGAAATTAAGAGGAAATGGATAGAAAATATTGAATTTAAATCAAAAACGTGTTTTGTACTTACTTTTCCTAGCAATTTCCTAGTAAATTCTTAGATTCGAAAATTCCTATAAATACCACCATATGTGATTCATTTGAAACACACCAAAAAAAATCAGCTATAAGCTTAATCAAACACAAAAAAAAATGTCCGGTCCGGGAAATATTTTCGAGTTGCGGAAGTGGATGTATTCACACAGAGATAATAACGGGAGGGTGACGAAAGAATTTCTCGAAGGGTTGGAGACGTTTATGCATCAAGCAGATTCTACACCACTCACGCATGAAAGTGGTAAGATGTTTTGTCCTTGTCGAAAATGTTGCAATACCAAATTAGGCCCTCGTGAAAATGTTTGGAAGCATTTAATAAATAGAGGTTTCATGCCATATTATTATATTTGGTATCAACATGGAGAAGATGCTAGTTGTAGGAATGAAGGTAGCTGTAGTAATAGCAATTTTCATATTGAACCGGTTGAGCATTTGCGTAATGAAGGTAGCAGTAGTAATAGCTATCATCACCAAGAGGAACAAATGGTAGATTGTGATAGGGTTCATGATATGGTAGGTGATGCCTTTGTAACTCATGATGATGATGAAGTTGAAGAACCTAACTTAGATGCAAAAAAGTTTTATGAAATGTTAGATGCTGCGAATGAGCCAATTTACAGTGGTTGTAGAGAAGGTCTGTCTAAATTGTCGTTGGCTGCTAGAATGATGAGTATTAAAACCGATCACAATCTACCTGAAAATTGTATGGATGCATGGGCAGACTTGTTTAAAGAGTATTCGCCAGAAGACAATGTCTCTGCTGAATCTTATTATCAGATTCAGAAATTGGTATATAGTCTTGGGTTGCCCTCGGAGATGATAGACGTTTGTATCGACAACTGCATGATTTACTGGGGAAATGATGAGAAGTTAGAAGAATGTCGATTTTGTAAGAAGGCACGATTCAAACCGCAAGGTCGAGGGCGTAATAGGGTACCATACCAAAGGATGTGGTACCTACCAATCACAGACAGATTTAAAAGATTGTACCAATCTGAGGAGACAGCTGGAGGGATGAGATGGCACGCCGAGCATACTCAGACGGATGGAGAGATGACTCATCCATCAGATGCAAGAGCATGGAAACATTTTAACAATGTACATCTACATTTCGCTAGCAATAGCCGGAATGTGTATCTTGGATTATTCACTGATGGATTTAGTCCATTTGGAATGTCTGGGAGACAATATTCATTGTGGCCGGTCTTTCTTACACCGTATAACTTGCCACCGGAGATGTGCATGCGACGAGAGTTTCTATTCATGACCATATTAATACCTGGTCCAAAACATCCAAAAAGATCTCTCGACGTTTTTCTCGGTGTTGACAATTGTGTCGGATCTAGCGTCTCGGACTGCATTAAGGGATACTTTCCCGATCCAGCTCCAAACTGGAAGATGACGGCGAGCCACACAAAAAAGACGTGGTTCAAATCGTTTGCTGTAAGTTTAATTAGTTAATTTATTTTTAATTATTTAAAATTATTGATATTATTGAACTAATCCATCTTTTATTTTTTCTGGTTACAGCAAAAGTAAAGCTGGTCTATTGGGATTCACCAGCGGGTGAAGCAGGAGTTTGAGGCCAAGGCAAGAGCACGATTGCTCGACATGGTCTACAACTGGAAGGGCGACTATCAGGTATATATAGATTTATAAATTATAATATATATATAGTTTTAAAAATATTATATACTGACTTAAATTAATTCTATTTTTTTTTAAATCAGGTGGATGGTTACGAGGCCGGGAAACCCGATTGCCTCACAACCACGGTGTGGGATGGCCTCATCAGCTATTGGGAGTTGCCGGACTCGGTCAGAACCTCCAACACAAACTCCGGGAACCGCATGACCAAAGAAGAGCATGGCAACACGAAGGTGCTTCACACCACGGGTCGAAAACCTCACGCGAGAATTCGTCTAGACATGGTAAGATGATTTTTAATCTATTTAATTTTTATTTTATTTGAATATTCCAAATTAATATTTAATTTTATAAATTAATTTTAGGCTAAGGAGACAGGAGTTCTTCCATCTCTGAAAGACCTTTACGAGAGGACCCACCGGAACAAGGCTGGGCAGTTTGTAGATCCTGCTTCCGAGCGGATCTACAACGAGGTTGTTGCGAGGGTTGACGAGCGCAAGACCCAGTTGACTCAGCAGGCTGGGACTCCAGTCATATTATCCACTGTTGAAGTGGATAAGATTTACGAGCAGGTAAATAATTTGGTTTTACTATTAATTAATTTTAAATATTTTTTAATTTTTTTTTAAATGTTATTAATATTTTTATTTACAGGTCGCCCCTAGGAAAAAGGGGCGTATCATCGGGATTGGCTCGGTTAACGATGTCCCTGCAGCGACATCGTCTTATCATCAGGAGCAGCACGATGTCAACGCTCAGCTACGCTCGGAGTTGTCTTCGCTCACTGACCATGTCACTTCTCTCACCAATGTCCTCGAGATTATGGCGGTTGGAAACCCGCATTTGGAGGAGATGTTGCGTCAGAGACGGGAAGGCGGAGGAACCCAACAGCATCCACCATCACAGTCACAGCCGGCCACCAACTATGGAGAGGATTTCCCGAGCCAGGACGACTTCGTTCAGCAATTTCACGGCCACCATCCGTAGTTTTTTTTGTAATTGTATATTATGAATTTTAAAACTTTCTGTATATTATTTAGTTATTTATAAAATATTTTGTTTTTTAGTTTTTATTTATAATTTGATTTTTTTAATTTTTAAATAAAAAATAATTATATTTATAATTATTTTTTTTAATAGGGAAAAAACAATTTCGAAGCAAAATCCTCGTAAGGATTCCAAGTAAAATCCTCGTAAACTGTTTTAGTAAATTCCTCGTAAGGATTTACTACGATCTTACTAGGAAAACTTTACTACGCTGTTACGAGGAAACCATACGACGAGCTTACGAGGAAAACTAACCCACGCCTTTACGAGAAAATGTTTCCTCGTAAATTAGCTACGACCTTACGAGGAAAAAGGCTTTACGATGAACGTGTTACGAGGAAACGAGTTTCCTCGTAATTTCCTAGTAAATGGCCATTTACTAGGAAATTACGAGGAAACTCGTCCTAGTAATGGCCGAGTTTTCTTGTAGTGACTCTGAAGCCACTGTTGTTATATGAATACTAAGCAGATCACAAGCCATTGCAGCCAAATCACCATATCGATGAGTACTATCTTTCCAGAATTTGAGAATGTCCAAGCTCCAAAAATTATTAATGTCCAAAGTTGGTTCATCAATATAAGCTTCTAGAGCTGTCTTTCCACTCGCAACGCCACTGACTTTTCGAAATGCAAAGAAATCCTATGAAGGTGTTAAAAAAATCAGACACGCATTTAAAAAAAGCAGGGTAACAAACGATTTTTTGTATAAGGTGATAAAAGGAAAATAAAAATCAGACACTCACATCGTAGCTATCAGACAATGCCATTGATCCTTCAGCTGGAAAGGTTTGTTGAATCGTCTCACGTGGCTCTGTAGAAGGTGAGTTAGTCTTTCATTGTTTGTCTTAAGAATCAAAAAGAGTATTGAGCTTCTTGCGCAAGTTCTTCAAGTTTGCATCACGTGTACTCATGTTAAGTTTCCTTAAGCAGAATTCTACAATTGAAAGTTTAAAATGTGGATCAAAGACTGCTGTCATTGCAAAAATACCACTAACTTCATCCCAATACTTATCAAACTTCTCTTTCATCGGTGGCACCATCTCTCTAACAAACTCATCTTCACTTTCCTCATTCATTCGAAGCTAATCATGGATCTTCCAAACCTGATAGAAGTACAAGTTCGCATTCGGGTAATTAGAACCTGACATCAAACGTGTGATCTCAGCAAAAGGCCTAAAAACAGCATATCTCCTTTGCTTGTGTCCATTCCTCATCAGTAGGCGCCATTTTATAACCTCTCTTATCAAATGTCTCCAACTTACCAAATGCTTTACGGTAATTTATGGATCTTTCTAGCATATAGAAAGTTGGATCCCATCTTGTCTGCACATCTAGTATCAGACCCACATCTTCTTTTACAGACGCAACAACCACACATTTTGGGAACAATAGAACGCGTTTTCGACATTGTTACATACTTAATACTCTCTCTTACTTTGTGCAAAGAATCTCCAATAAGCTTCAAGCCATCTTGCACTATAAGGTTAAGTATGTGAGTTGCACATCTTACATGAAAAAATTCTCCTCCACACAACAAATCATCCCTCAACATCAGCTGAGATTTGATAATATCTTGCATCGAGTCATTACTTGTAGCATCATCTAATGTGATAGAGAACACTTTTCTTTCTATTCCCCACTCAGCCAGTGTTGCAATGAGCTGCATCGCAACATTCATACCTGAATGTGGTGGTGGTAGAGCACAAAACGTTAGGATCTTGCTGTTCAACCTCCAATTCCGATCAATGTAATGTGCTGTCACACACATGTATCCATCACGTTTCAAAGAAGTCCATAAATCAGACGTGAAAAAGACTCGTCCAAGAAGACTCGCTAAATCCCTCTTCAGTGTCTCTCTCTCGCTTTCGTACAATCGATACACATCTGCTCTCGCCGTGTTTCAAAAAATAAAATTGACATCAGCTTTCAAATACTTCCATGCTACTCTCATTTTTCATACTCCACGTAAGATCATGCTGGACTATTGTCTTAGAAACAAGCTGCCTAAACACAATATGATCATACTTGTGAGATATTTTCCCCTCAGCATTGAGTTGTTTCTGATTTCCGGTATTCCTTGGATACTTTTTACATCTCACACGATGTCTTCTCATTCCAGTTGTTCCATGCAAGTGGGAATTCCACGCATACTCATGGTTACAATGATTGCATACGACTTTCATTTCTCCACCGGGTTTATGAACCACATGAAAGTCAGTCCACACATCTGATCTTCGCCTATTCTCCTTATAATCTGAACTGTTTTCATCCTCATCCAACTCATCCTCAGCCAATTCAACATCAAAATCCGGTATCTCCTCTTGGATCTTCTTCTTCTTTTGCGGCTGAATAGATGTGGCCTTTTTATTTTGTGGCATGAGCTTTCTTCTCCCTCCACGAATCACAGATTTCAATGGAAACTACTTCATCTGACTACCCTCCTGTAAGGACGAGCCAATACCACCATCTATTGTGGATTGGAACATGAGTTTCCTCGAAACTGTTCCAAAACTGGTTTGTCTCTGAGGCTTGCTTTTTTGGGTTGGTTGAGTGATTTCAACATCAGAATTATCTTCATCATCCTCTACACTGATGAGCTTTCTTTTGCTTCTCTGCTTCTTTCCATCATTACCGCCATCATCTACCTGATCAGCGACATCAGCAGCTGCATCAAGTTTAGCTAAGATATTTTGAGTCTCCAAGTCACAAGTATCCAGCAGCAACCAGTTAGTATCCATCTCCTGATCTCCTGAGTCACCTCTTGATTCCATGGTCTTTCACGTTTCTTTGGTTAGTTTTTTTTTCTCAAATCACGTCGGTATTTTTTGTAATTCTGTTAGTTCACCTAAACTAAGTCTAAGTGGTAGGGTTTTTATAATTTGTTAATTATTTTAATTATAATTTATTATAAATTAAATTTATAATTTTCCAAAAAAAATTGGTAGAGGACAAGCAACATAAACAATACAATAACACAGTCACACAGTGATCTATCATCTTTGCTAAGCAAGTTAAACAACAAGAAGGTGATCTATCATCTATGCTAAACAAGGAGCTTACTAACCTGAGGTTCTTAAAGTTGCTATATCGGAATGAAAAGGCTGGTATGAACTGGAGAAGCTGGTTTGTGTACTCATGTTGTGCCTCCTTGTTCACCATCACTCTATCATATGGACACAGTCTCACAGAGCACAAAAAAGAAAGACAAAAGACAAGTCAGAATTTCAGTTCAAGCATTGTAAACAACTAGACAAAATATAAGACACACACAAGTAGACAGAACACGAGTCATGTCTTAACTTTGCAGGGAATTTGGCAGCATAGCATGTGAACAATCACCCTACAACCTTAGAATGATAGATCACCAGCTATGCTGCCAAAATCCGCTGAACTAGTCAAGACAGATAATACAAGTCAATCAACAAAAATTCATATAAAGATCCGCTGAACTTTTCAAGACAAGTGATAAAAGTCAATCAAAACCAAACTTAGCTGAACATAAAACATTAAACGAACTTAGCTATATTAGAACAAATAGATCTAATAGAGTAAAGACAAGTCTAACTTAGTTGTCATTACTATTCGCCTCCTTCTTCATTTTTCGCCACGCCATCAAGACATCAACTCGAAACAGAAAATATCCATATACATAAGACAAATAAAAACAAAAGATGTATCAGTGAGTGAAATCAAATAATTTCACTACAAACCATAAACAATATTCAACTAATCAAAACTTCAGTATCAGTTTATTTAGATTCTTGTAACACAACAAGTACACAACAAGGTACATGTATCAGTATCAGATAAGTAATTAAACATCAGACAAACCGAGGCAAAACTAAGCTGACATGTCGTCCTCGTAGTTCACCGTTCTCGTCTTTGTTCACCATCAATTCAAGAAACACATGCATGGAAAAGACAACAAATGTAACTTCAGTAAAAGCTCTAAACTATATTCAAGCAATCACAACTTCATTAGTACAAGTAATAATGAGACAGAACATAACATAACAGAATAGAGACTGAGATTGTTACCTCAGACTACATGCATGTCAATTTACATTGTTGTTACCTTCAAGCAAAGACAAATTTAATAAAAGAAATAAAAATAAAGATTGATAATAGCAAATAGACAGAAGATGACTCAAAGAGGAGAAGAAGACGACCATGCATGCAGCGAATGAGAAGCTCCGGTGGTGGTTTAAGAAGAATAGAAGCTCTGGCGGTTGATTGAAGAGAAACCACTTGAAAATTGTGACTCATGGTTGTTAAACCTATGAACATCAAATCGACAACAAGCACAGTAATCATTCATGACCTCTGAGTCACGGATTTGACATGCATGGAGAGAAGGAGACACTCGAACCATCGTCGCTGAAGATCCCATCACCGGAACTGGATATTCTTCTTCGGTGGAAAGAGAGTTCGCAAACTTCAACTTGTGTCTCAATAATAAGATCCAGAACCAGCGACCGGAAGCATTAACAAACCTTATACAGCCGTCACCGGAGCTCCAAAACACATAGGTGAAGAGAGACCACCGAATCGCCTTACTTTCTCTCACTCTGTCTTGTTTGTTGCAGGTGAAATGAAGAAGTGAAATGAAGCTAGGGTTTTCGAGATTCTGAATACCCGAAAGTCAAATTGGGGCCCATCCCACTTTTGTCACGTTACCGTACAGTCTCTGCCCGTAAAGCCCGCTTCTTTTTGGGTCAACAATATTCTGGCCCAAACCAGCCCTGTATAAATCTCTAATGGTCCAGGTACAAAGTTGACAACACTAGTAGTACGTACTTCCCTAAGATTTTCTTTCTTATGGAAACTACGAATAGTATGACACTATGGTTGATCCTAAATTTCGGCTTGGGTATGATCATGTCTTCACTATAAACCCTGTAAATACCTAGGGAGGTTTAGCTCTCTTTTGGAAAAACAGTGTAGATGTTGAACTTTCGTACTATCAAAAGAACATTTTAGATGTTAATATTAAGATGGGTGATAGGCAATACTTTCTCTCAGGTATGTATGGTAGCGCAAATTTTAAACTTAGACATATAGTGTGACACCCCCGATCTGGTCTAAGTACAAGTTGACTCGACCAGCCGTGCAACAATCAAACAAGAACATGCACAGCCAATCACTATTAACTTAAACCAAACCAAGAGGCCACAATGTGTACCTCAACGATTAACCCAAAGTTCCCGGAAAAGATCCAGGTACCTTAGGCCAATCGCCTAAGTACACATATCCTATTAGGTACAACCCGAGGCTTTTCAACCTTACTGAGTAATACCAAATAGTTAGTTCGTCCGGACAAAGACTAATATCATATGGAACTCGTACTTAAAGAAACATTCTTTAATACATTATATAATATTCTTTCAAAAGCATCTTACAAAATATTAATGATTAACCTCGAGGTTTTTGGTCAACAAACTTTATAGATAAGATATATCAAAACTACTTTGCAAGGATAATAAAACTACCGCTGGCTAATGATGTTCCTTCCCGTCCTAGCGTAAAGGTCTCCCGCCTACTGGTTACCTGCATCACAAATGAGTCATGAGTAACTAGTTTACTCAGTGAGTCTAATCCCGCACCCCAACACATATTAGTAATATCCCGAGCAGTCGACACCATTTGAATGCAGTGGAAATATATTCCATAATTATAATATATATATGGGCTATCATTCCATCGATGTGAATCATATCTTAAACATCACCTCCACAACACCCACCATTCACTCATACGTATAATGAAAATATATATATATATATACTAAACCCGGAAAACCACCAAGGCTAACCGAGCCTAGCGGGAAAAATAAATATAACCATCATCTCAATCAGATATTCGAAGATCGAACATCTAACGCTGCATGCAGTTACACGGTCTCCAGGGTGCGACCCCATCATCGTGTCTTCGTGACCTTGTTCCATATCGCAGGACCAATTCACGGTAATGCGGGAATTTTAGGGCGAGTGAGTATACAATAAGACTTCACATGTTTCATACTTATGTACTTATATATTAGTACTTGAGAACAAGTACTAAGGCTCGGGATAAAACTCAAATAATAATTCATAATATTTCTTAAGTGTTTATAATAAGTAAACACTTCACAGTTTAATATAGTTCAAGAGACTTACTTATCTATCAACCATAATCATTTATTTTACTCAAGCAACACTAATTCATCATTCATCTATCTAGACTCACTTTTTAATCCATGAGATTGGCTAAGGAAGACTAGACTCGAGCTCAAGCTAATCACACTCCACTTCACTTCTGATTCAGAACGTCAACAAGGAAGGATCCGGTTGATCCCACCACTGACCTCGACCATCTGAATTGAAAACAGAATTGTTGGAACAAAGGTTAATCAGTCCGGTACCAGCAGAAATCAACTCAGCTCAGTTCATCAACTTATATCAGTTCACTAACGGTTCTAGGAAAATGATCAGTCCATGATCAACTTCTTACCAAGACATAATATGGCTCTTCTTGATGAACCAGCTTTGTTCTTCAAGCTTCTCTCGACCATTGACCTGAAACAGAGCAGTTCGGTGTACAAGATCATCATTCCAACAGTTCGGTTCTGTAAGGCAACTTAGATCAGACTAGTTCAGTTCAGGACAAGCTTTATCAGTTCAGTTCAGGGATAGCTCAGCCCGGTTGAGTTAAGATCAAACCAAGATCAGTTCAGTTTAGATTAAATCCACTCATCTCATCTCAGTATAGTTAATAATTCCATGAGTTTGATTTAATCGAAAACTAAATAAAACTGAGCCATAAAAAGGTTTAGACAACTGATCCAGCACACAAGCTTAACTAATCCACATCTGGTTCTGATCAGAACATAACTGAAGCAAGAAACTGAAGCTTACCAACCAACTAAAAGGCTTGATGATCTCGGCTCAACACTCCTTTCAAGCTGAACTCGCGATCTAACCATCATTAAAACAAGTACGGAACTCTGTTCAGAACAGAGAAAGGCTGGTGATTTAATCTGAACAGCTCACCTTTATTCTTCCTCACATCAACAACAACACAGACTGGTTGAAGAAGAACACCACCCAAAATTCTCTTGATTTTTCTCTTAATTTTTCTTTGAATTTTCTGTCTGATTTCCTCTCCTCTCTCTCTCTGAATTTTCTTTGTTTCTCTCAGGTTTATGCACGACCAGAGTGAAGAAGAAGAGGTTAAAAAGATGTGAGAACCACTTCTGATTGTCTTAGATGAGTGTCCAGCTGAGGGACCAAAGAAGGGGCAGTGGAGACAGCTGGAGAACTGCTTCACCACTTTCAGAATCAGCTGCTGTCTTTTCCTTCACCTGAAGCAAGCTCCAGCCAGTACATGTGCTCTTCACATGACAACTTAAGAAGCAGGCAAGCAGGCATCTTGTGACTTTCATGTGCCATTGACTACAGAAGCAAGCAAACAGGAAGGTGCATCTCACATGTCCAGGTCAGGAAGGAAGCAAGCAGCCAGACAGCACATGACATGCACATGAATCGCAAGCAGCTGAAAGTATTCGAGACCAGTTTTCGATCAAATGTTTTCCGTCCATTGATTCTCGGTTTGCTTTTGGATAAACTCGTCCAGCTTATATATAACTCGAAGATAATAATTAACACTCGATCAAAACTATCAAAGGAAGTCCTTTCGACCGTATGACAGTCCCGTTGAGACATTAATTCATCGGGTCGACTTATTTTTAAATCTGGTGGACCAACTCCGAACTGGTCGATCGGAAATTTTATCGACCAAAAAGTCATGGCTCGTGAGGGTTATTACATATAGTCAGGTTGGTACACAGGATTTCTAACTCAAGACGGAAAAGAAATCATTCTAAAATCTGTAGCGATGGCAATGCCCACTTTGCTACGAGTTGTTTTAAACTTCCTAAGAGAACTTGTAAAAATCTTATTTCAGCTATGGCGGCTTTTTGGTGGAGATCTACTGAAGATGAAGGAAAATTTCACTGGTTAAGTTGGGACAAGTTGTGTTCCTAAACACCATGGAGGAATGGGTTTTAAAGACATATAAACTTTTAATCAAGCTTTACTGGCTAAGCAAGCCTGGAAGATCCTTCAAGACCAGTCATCTCTGTTTAGAAGTTTTTTAGAAAGCAAATATTTCCCTAATAGTGAATTCCTCTTTGCCAAATTAGGTAAGAGACCTTCTTTTGCATAGCGTAGTGTTTTACATGGTAGAGATCTCTTAATCAAGGGGCTTATGCATATGATTGGAAATGGACAATCTATAAATGTTTGGTCTACTCCTTGGCTTGCGGATGGTGACAGAAAGCGCATTCATCTGATGAAAAACATTTTGATTGATCTTAATCTCAGAGTGAAAGATCTGATGCTGCCAAACTCTCATCAATGAGATACGGCTAAGTTAAATGATCTCTTCTATCCTCAAGATATAGCAATCATCTCCAAGATTAAACCAGATATCTCTTCTAAAGATTTCTTATATTGAAATCACACAAGATCTTGAGAATACTCAGTTCGGTCTGGCTATTGGTTTTCTGAAAGGGTATCCAACAAGGAAGCATATACTGCAAGAGCAATGTTACCTTCTCTCAATGGGATCGAAGATTACATATGATCTCTTGAAACAGCTCCTAATGTCAAAAAATTTCTTTGGAAATTAGTTAGTTGAGCTCTTCCTGTGATTGATAACCTTGCGGCCAGAGGTATGAAAATAGAAACAAGATGTCAAGTTTTTGGATTATAAGGAGAGTCTATAAATCATGTGCTTTTCACTTGCACTTTTCCCAGACAATATTGGGCTACAAGTTCCTTC
This sequence comes from Moricandia moricandioides, assembly GCA_905132885.1. Lineage (NCBI taxonomy): Eukaryota > Viridiplantae > Streptophyta > Magnoliopsida > Brassicales > Brassicaceae > Moricandia > Moricandia moricandioides. The sequence continues at coordinate 44,973 of CAJHQQ010001474.1, read as the reverse complement.
CCTATGCCTCTTTCAGGTTTCTCTCCATCCTCGGTTTACTCTAACATTTTATATGTTCTGAAAGCAATAGAAATACACTCTTTTCCTTTGAACATAAGAAGAGCTGATCCTTGGATCATCTGGAGTATATGGAAGAATAGAAACTCACATTTCTTCGAAGTACAACAAGAGCCCAAAATCTTCTCAACAAAGTTTATGAGGAAGCAAGCCACTGGTTTCTTATCAAGGCAATAGAAAAATAAGAAAAATCAAGAAGAGAATAATATTCTGCTGGAAAACTCCCCTTATAGATTGGTTAAAATGTGCCACTGGATAGAATTGGAACAAGAACAAAAAGGAAAGTGGAGCCTATTGGGTTCTTAGGAACAGTGAAGAGAAGGTTCTATTACACATTAGAAGATCTCGGGGATTATCAGCCATATTGATGCTTCTTTTGAAAGTTGGTTATGGGAAATTAGTAGCCTTAAAAGCCTTCATTTTTATTCGATTATTTTTTCAAGCGAAGACCATGATCTAATTGCAGCAGTTGCAAAACCTCAGCTTGGCCCTCTCTCAAATTCTACTCAGAGAGGATTGTCTTCAACTTAATGATTTTCTGGACTGGTAGGTTCATTTTCTGAATCGCTGTGATATCAAAGGTGGTTTTCTAATTGCTGATAATGTCATTCAAGAGGATCGGTTTCAATCTTACATTGTAGTTGGATATGTTCTGTTTTTAATGTTGTTTGTACTTCTGTTTCTTGTATTCCTCCGATCCTTTTAATGAAAAGTGTTAAAAAAAAATCTTATTTAAATGTAAAACATCACAATTGTTCAAGAATAATGATTCTCCATCTTTCTACATTTAGTGGGACACTTATCCTCCCACAAAATGACTTGTGCATTATCATGCAGTAGTGAAGTTGTCTTTTATAAATAACGTTGGTGATTTGGCTCTTTGAGAAAGAGATTTAAACACCTATTGGTACATCTGAGATTCATACCTAGTGGTATTTTTCTGACACAATCCCTTTTGTGACAATTTTTATGTAAGAAGTTGTCTTTGTACTGAATTCGAAGTTCGGCGGTTAGTTGTCAGATCAAAAGGTTGCCAGTTTGATGCCGTATAAGAAGATCAACGGTGTGCCATTCTTGGAGACACAACAACGCCCCTATCTTTGCATTGTTCGTTGTTTTAAAATATACTCTGCAACCTTAAGCTATTAATCGAGCGGAGAAGATGATAAGACACATACAATGATGTTTGGTATATTCTCTTTCACATCATATGACATTGTTGTGTTTCTATTCAGATTTAGATGTGTGTCCATTTCTATGTAGGAATTTATTCATTACCATAGCCTCTATTGGTGTGCGTGGAACTGCTTAATTGCTATTGTATCCGTTAATATCTTTATGATAAAGGCATTATATCAGGATGACTATATGGAATAAACTCTTGTTCGGTGTCAAAAAAACTTTAAAATCGACTAACCTAATGCTATAAATACATGAGTGAATTACACTATTAGTCATTTTCTATGTCTCTTTACACAATAAGTCACATTACACTTGACGAGCACTTTTGCTCAAAACGAGGTGAAATATAGATAAAAGTACCCTCTCTTGCTGCCTTCATTTCACCACTTGTAGTTAGGATGAAATTTCATGTTAGATAGGAAGAAAGATTAGTTAGGAGTTAGTTAGGTTTTAATTACTAGTGCTTTATATATTTATATTATTATAATTAATTCGCCCTTTATTTCTTTACTTGATTACTTTTCAAATATTAAATAAATAAATGCATTTGATATAATATATTATATTTTTTTTATCTTCTACATTTCAACATCCATTTACATATATTTTACAAATTTAAATATGCAAAACATATCAACTCATTAAAAAACATTTGTGGATCAAGCATTTGTGGACAAATATAACGAAATCTGAACTATTTCTAATTCGATTCCACTTTGGAGTTGATAAGAAAATAGAAACCTGAACACGACATTACCCGAACCGAAAGATGTTCGGTTCCTAAACAGGTCCTAAATATCCCAAACCGGATAACCTAAGATCTGAATGAACCGAGCCAAACAAAATTCCTAGCACTATTGGATATATATGTTGTGGATAGAGAAAAAGTGTGGACTTCTCTATTTTGAATAAATGTTTTTATTTTTATTATTATCAATTTATCCTCTATTTCTTCATTTGATTTTTTCAAATATTAAAATATATAAATAAATAAATTGCACATAATAATTTTAGTGTTTTTATTTTCTTCATTTTAACAACTATTTAAATATATTTTAGCAATATGAATATAAAAAATATCAACAGAAAAAGTAGATTTGTAGATTAAGTGTTTGTGGAAAATAAAATATGGATAGAAAAAATATAGACTTGTGGGTTGTGAACACACAATAATTTAGATCAGGTGTGATTGTGGACAAGTATACATATAATTGGACAAAACGTCAAACCTATACTTTTAGTTTAAAAGAGATCATAAGAGTTTGAAAGAAGAGTGGAAATGGGATGAAAGGTGGGTATTTCTCTTTATTATTACTTGCTTAATTAATCAATTACAGCTTAAGCATTACATTTATAGAAAAAAAAAGCTACTAGGGTTTTAGTCTTGTTCGTATGTGTCCTTTAGTGACTCAAACCGATTATGTGTGATGATTGATTGAGATTGTCCAGGTGTAGCTCTCTTTTGCTTTTACTTTTGGGAAATTTCCTGCATAATTTCTCTTGTATTGACTCTGGTTTTGTCTTGAGTGAAGCTAGATGATGATCGTTGGAGTGTGCAAGCTGGATATAGAGTTTTGGGCTGCCAAGTGGGATTCGTGACAGATTCAGGAAGAGAGTTGAGCTTCTTTTTTCTTCAGTAGCAAGTGGACTTGGGCTACGATTGTTGATAGGCCCCTCAAACTTGGTGAAGGTAATGAACTGACACCTAGTTTGCTCCGTGACGAGAAAGCATCAGTTGGGAATGATTTCGTGAAGATATCATCGATTTACTATTGTCCAAGAATATGGTGAACCTCAAGTGCACCAAGACCAACCTTTTCTCTGTCATAGTGATAGTCAAGAGCAAAGTGTTTTGTCTTGGAATGGAAGGAAGGATTTGACGAGAGGAGTACCGCAGAGAGATTATCGCAGACCTGCAATGGAGTTGTCAGCAAAGGAAGACCAAGTTCACAGAATACAGTACAGAACCATGTAATTCAGCTGCTGTTTCTGATAAAGTCCTATGTTCAGCTTCAATAGAGCTTTTCGATATTGTAGGTTGTTTGCGAGATGAACATGAAATGAGATTCTTTCCTAGGAAGGTAATGAATCTTCCATTTGATCTTTTTGTAGATTGACACCCTGCCCAGTCATTGTTGTTGTAGGCAGTTATTGTGAAATTTGTGTCCTTGTGAAGAGAAATACCCATGGTGATTGTACCCTTCACATAACGAAGTATTCTTTTGAGAAGGTTGAAGTCAGACACACTTGGAGAATGCATCTTTTGACAGACGAAATTGACAACAAACTGAATGTTTGGCCTCGTTAAAGTAAGGTACTGAAGCTTTCCCGCTAAACTTCTAAAATATGTTGGATTAGAAAACGGTTTAGTCTGATTAGGTACCTTATCTAACTGTAGAGGAAGAGGAGTGGGCATTTGGGAACAATCCGTCATAGATGCCACTACAAGTAAGTCTTTTGTGTATTTATGTTGACAGAGGAACAAACCATTAGAGTGACTCTGAACTTGGATGCCTAAGAAATAGTAGCTTTCCCATATCCTTCATTCTAAATTCTTTGTTAAGTTATTGCAATAGCTCTGTTAGGATTGATGAACTGTTCCTAGTGATAACTATATCATCAACGTAGAGAAAAAGGATAATCATGCCTTTGTTGGTTTTGTTAGACGAACAGAGACGGATCGAACTTAGAGCAAACAAAACCGAAATCAATGAGGAAGGAAGTGAATTTGTCAAACCAAGCCCGTGGAGCCTGCTTGAGCCTGTAGATAGCTTTGTTAAGCTTCCAGACATGATTCAGCTTCTCTTTGTCAACAAAACCAGCAGGCTGCTTCATATGCACTGTCTCATTAAGATCCCCATGCAAAAACGCATTTTTAACATCCATTTGTTTGATTTCCCAATCCAAAATTGTTGCCATGTGAAGAATAGTTCTGACATAGGCCATTCTTACTATAGGATTATAGGTATCTAGATAGTCAATGCCTTCCTCTTGCTCATTTCCCTTAGACACTATTAGACACTATTCTTGATTTTCTTTTATTAAGTGTACCATCTGCATTTAGCTTAAATCGGAAGACCATCTTGATCCCAAAACATGCATATCAGGAATAGCTGGAACTAGTGTTTGTTTCCTTGCACGTATCATATTCTTCTCACATGGCCTCATTCCAAAGCGGATCTTTTAGAGCTGCAGAAAATGTTGTAGGCTCAGGATAAGAGACTTTTTGTATCACCTGATCAGTTTGAGACCAGAGCTGATGGTCTGGATTCAGAATAGGAGAAGCAGTGTCGTTGATAGAAAGAACCATGATGGTAAGAGAAGGTTGAGGGATGGAGCCGGTAACAAAGTCGAACAAGCGTTGGCCACTAAGAAAAGACTGGAATTTTCGCTTCCAAAACACATAGTTTTGCTCTGTGAACTTAATTGTGATGGAGTTGACGACATATAGCAAAGGAGGTGTATAAGGATCTAAATTCATGGTTCTGATACCATGGAAGCAGAATGAAAATGTGATGAAACGTCGGTATCTCTCTTTATTATTACTTGCTTAAGTAATCAATTACTGCTTAAGCATTACATTTATTGAAGAAAGTTACTAGGGTTTTAGTCTTTTCCGTATGTGTCCTTTAGTAACTCAAACCGATTTTGTGTGATGATAAGTAGAGACTGTTGTACCTCTCTTTTTCTTTTGCTTTTGGGAAATTTCCTGACTGATTTCCCTTCTATTGACTCTGGTTTTGTCTTGAGTGAAGGTAGAAAATGACCGTTGGAGTGTTCAAGCGAGATACAGAGTTTTGGGCTGCTAAATGGGCTTCATGATTGATCCAGTAGCAAGTGGACTTAAGCTGCGATTGTTGATAGTATTCAGGGAAACTACCCGACAAACCGAGGTCCAATGTCGGAGAGACTCTTTTTGCTAGCCACCGATCCACAACTGAGGTCCAATGTCGGAGAGACTCTTTTTGCTAGCCACCGATCCACAACTGAGGTCCTTCAACTGCAATTGCAAAGGGGTGGGGATCAAAAGTGATAACATTGAGAGACAATCCGCTCACAGACTTTCTCTTCATTTCCTTCTTTGAGAAGATGTTACGGAACACAAAAGCCAGGTTTGAAATCATGTCTCATTAAATGCTAGCTCACCACTCTTGATGAGGTGAGTGAAGGAAACTGCAACCTTTGACATGCTCACCATTGCAGCCACATGACCAATTGTATGTGCAACAACAATTTATAATCAATCCAACAAAAGAAAAAAAATAGTACAACCAAATAACAAAAATGTTTAATACTTTCAAGTATAATTTTTTTTTCTAAAAGCTAAAAGACAAAACCTCTCATGTTTGAACTCAATTCTCAGAATTCAACTATTAAATTTCATAAATCATATGTTGACAAAAAAAATCATAAATTATAACAAAATTCAGCAGCTTATGAACAAAAACACAGCCAAAAAGAAATGTCCTTTTCTTCTTTCTCTATATTTTGTGAGGAAGCAAACAAAACTATGCAAGATCTGAATCAAATTGATGTAAGCTTCAATACCCATCATCGTAAACATCAATATCTAACCTAAAGTCTCCACCTTTTCACCAACCCACTTACCGGAAAAAGTGTTTTCCAGAAATCGAAATAAGTTTTGGGAGTCTCACCGATGCCAATAGCCTAGGAAAGATGATGTAAAGGAGAGGAAGAAACGGGATCGTCCGAGTGAGGAAGATATGTTCCGCCGCTAAAACCATCACCAGAATTAAAAAATATATATATGTCAGATTAGAATTAAAAAAAAAACAGTCTCGAACTTTGTTAGTAGGAAGAGGATCATAGTGAGTTGGGTTCAGGGAGAGGGAGATTTAGTCACGTTTTAGATTTAGTTGACAGAGATAGATTAGGGGAGATCGGCCAATTCCTACGTTAATAAGGATCAACAGTCCCGATCATTACATAAACATGTCAAAATTTAATCTCCATAAATGAACTTTCAAAATTTGGTTTTAACATAAATTGATCTAATTTTCGATAGTCAAACGTTATGGAATATGAGTTATTGTTAACTAGATAACACAAAATCGGCTAATTCCTACATCAACAAGACCAGTGATCCCCACCAATACATAAACACTTCACAGATGCGAAAACATACATCAACTAATAAATAAAAAATTAATACATGAACTTTCAAAATCTGATTTTTTAACATACATTAACCTAAATTCCATTGGTCAAACATTACCGCAAATAATTTGTTTGTCATGTGTTGATTAAGTGAGGTTATATTATATTATGTGATAATTAAACCGTATTACGTGGTAATTGACTGTGAAAAATAAATTATTTATTTCAAAAGATTTCTTTCTCGTGTAACTATATAGTTAGTTTTTCTCTTTAACTTTTTGTTTTTTGACTTTTTCGGCAAAAAACCTAACTAGGCATGGGCTTTCGGGTCTTCGGGTTGGATTCAGACCGATTTCTTTCGGGTACGGTTCCTTTGGGTTTTAAACATTAGGACTCAACTAAGTACTTGAAATTTTTCAGTTCGGGTTTGGATCTTTTCCTCTCGGTTTCGGGTCGGTTCGGGACTATAATTAAAATACTTTTAAAATATCAGTAATTTTCCAGGTCGGGTTTGGATATTTAGGATACGAAAAAGAAATGAAATACCCAAATCACATCAGATTCAGCCAAAATTTATCATATTTGCTAAATCTTTGCATAATACTAAAATAAAGCTATTAATAATCAAAATAAAATATTTCTAAACTCTAGATCTTATATATACAGATTCATATTACTTGAAAATATTACAAAAAAAATAATGAAAATTGATAACAAAAAAGACATTTCAACTAAATCATAAATTAAAGTATAGAAAATAGAACAAATAATCATAGTTTTAGATATTCATGTTCTTAAGTTGGGTATGAATCGATTCTTATCGGGTCGGGTCTATTTGGGTCGGTTCTTTTCGGGTTTGGGTCTATTCGGGTCAGTTATTTTCAGTTCTGGTTGTTTGGGTATAAGAATTTTGTACCCAACTAGGTACTCGTAAATTTTCGGTTTGGTTTAGGATCGGGTATTTTGGGTCGGTTCCGGTTCAAGTTTTCAGGTTCGAGTAAAATGTGAGGCCTAAACCTAACACAAAGAAGATAACATAGGAAAAAATTGAGCAGAGCTAAACGACAGTGTCTATCTTATCCAACCCTAATTCCTCTTTTGTTCAATAAGTTATACATTCTTGTTTCTCTCTGTTCTAGTTTGTCATTTGTTGTCTTCTCTATGTTAGATTTTTTGCCGAAAAAGTTGAAGAACAAAAATTTAAAAAGAAAAGGAAACTATTGAGTTACACTACAACTAAATCATTTGAGCTAAATGATTTATTTTTCAGTCAATTACCACGTAATACGGTTTAATTACCACATAATATAATAAAACCTTACTTAATCACAAGTGACAAACAATTTATCTTCGTTGATGTTTGATTATTGGAAATTGTGTAAATGTATGTTAAAACCAGATTTTGAAAGTTTATGTATTGAATTTAAACTTTGTATTAGTTGATGTATGTTTTCACACATGTGAAGTGTTTATGTATTGATCGAGACTGTTGACCGTTGTTGATATAAGAAATGACCGATTTCATGTTATCAGGTTAACGACAACTCATATTCCGTAACGTTTGACTAACGAAAATTAGGTCAATGTATGTTATAAATTTTTTTGAAAAACCATGTATGGAAATTGAATTATGTGCTAGTTTATGTATGTTTTCGCATATGTGACGTGTTTATATATTGATCGGGACCGTTATCCTCTATTGACGTAAAAATTGACCAATTTTCCGATAGATTAGCTTTAGATAGTTAAGTTAGAAGGTAGAATAGACAAAAATAACAAGGCAAAAGTGTATCTCAAGTGTGAAGTGACTCCACATATAAACAAAAAAAATGACTGAATATATTCTTTTCTAAATACATCCATAGCCATCATAATTTCCGATTTATAAAGTTGAAATTATGATTGTCGATATTCTTTCTTGACCATGCAAATCGACCACTACGTAAAGATTTTGCAAGTGTGGATCTAGACAAGAATATCAGCATTGAGACAAAGGAAGTAGAACAAACCAAACTTTTGAGTAAATTGTCGATTTGATACCCTCAATTTTCATGTCTTCAAGCAATCGTTTCAATCTTCACCACCACATACCCCAAAAAGAGCGTATCATACACGCGCTTTGAAAATCCTCTCTCGAAGGCGACACCGGAGTTCCAACCCTAAGTTTTCTCGTTTCAAATTGACGGCTTTAAACACCGTCGCTGGCTTCGATAATCACATCAGACTTGAGGTTCTGTTGCCTCTAGCTTAGCTATGACGTCGAGAGATGTGCCATCTCTTGATACGGAAATGGTAAACTCAGATGTAGCATTGGTTGCGGAGATTACGAAGACGGCGAACTCAGATGCGGTGAAGTCAGTTGCGTCTAAATCTGTTGCTGACTACTCAGAAGCTGTGAACTCGGATGTGGAGAACTCGGATGCGATGAACGTCTCAGATGACGTTGGTGCTGTTACTCCATCTCGCAGCGTCGTTGGTGCTGTTAGTCCATCTCGCAGTCAAAAAACAACTTCAGAGGAAAATATATCACCATCAATTCCTTTAGATAATGCTCCTCAAGGTACAAAAATTTGTACCATCTTTGGGCTCTCGGGCAAAACCCCTTCTCTTCAAACCTCCGGCCACTCCTCCTGAACCATGTACTCCTCAAAACTATGATCCTGCGATAGTCGGGAATCAGTTAGCTGCTCTCTGGCCAGCCTTAAATGACGAGATTTAAATAAGCCACCAAAGAGTAAGTACCCGACTCGAACTCTCCATCCTCCGGTCGAGAAGCTTCCACCACCAGAACTAAAGGCTGATGGGAGTCTCCGTTTTCCCTGGGCTGCAAGATTAAATTCTCAGTCGCGGAATCTTTACCGAGCAGCTTGGTGATTCATCCTTTATGTTCCATATCCCGCACCAGCCTACTCGTCATTGGGTTATTCAGCGAGGAGTATGGCATGGCATATTGATGATTGCTTACTTTTCGTATTGCCATGGACTCTAGAAGGCTCTTTCAAAATCCCTGAAATTTCTACGCTACCGGTCTGAGCTAATTTGAAAAATATTCCTGATTGTTGCTACTCAAGATTGGGAATAAGTCATGTTGCATCAGGACTTGGAGAACCTATTCTTACGCATAAACCTGGACTTGATCCTACCAGTATGGGTGAAGCAAAAGTTTTAGTTGAGATGGAGTAGGATAGAGACTTTCCGAAGCTTATTGCACTAAATGATAAACAAGGTAACATTTTTCTTATTACTGTTGAATACACTTGGATTCCATCTATGTGTGAGAGGTGTGGAAACCTCGGTCACAAAGAGAAGAGGTGTCTCGTACCTTCGACGACAGCTCATGTTCCAACAAACACGCCAATTTCAATAGCTAACAATTCTGAGGTTCCTGTAGTTGATATTGATATTGTCCTACAGCAAGATAACGTTATCTCATCGTCTCAGATTCATACTAAAGAGATAAATGGTCTTCAATCCTCACCTGGAATCATTCTTGCATTGTCACCTACTTCAACTCCTTAAGAATATCACCATCCCTTGGTTCCTTCAGATACTACAGTGGACCACCTAGCTACTGGAAACTCGACGCTTGCACCGTCACCATCTTCTTCTCCTCAACAGGAGAACCTTGCTGTCACGCTTAGCTCATTTGACACTTTATCCACATTAGTAGATCAACGGTCTACTCCCGTTACATCATCTATCATGGAGACTTCTCCATCAAGCATTATCAACACAGAGGTCCCTGAAACTTTTGTTGTTGATCCCTTAACCATGACACCTAACTCTTGTGTTTTTGAGAGTCCTTCTCGATTCACGTTGTTAGGAGAGGTGGATGAAGCTGTGACAGAGCCATCTAGCTCATTCAGCTTGACAAGAGGTGGGAGGGAGACAAAGCCACCTACCAAATACCAAAACATGGAATGGAAGACAACTCGAGGAAGAGGGAAGCTTGGCCGTCGCGGCCGTGGTTCTATTCACTAGCTATTGTTTTCCATTGTATTGTTGGTTTATCTAGTCTCTTCCTTTGTTGTTTCATAGGTTGGGATTCAATTATTCATGAAACTTGTTTCATGCAAATTTTACCCAACTATAAGACTTATCTGTCTTATTGTGTAATCTTTAGTTTATGTTTTAATTTGAAAGCTTTTAATCAAAAAAATCTTCACCACCACATAAATTACGTGCCTTGAAGATTATGAGTTCTCTAACTTCGATGGTCGGTTTCGCCATAGAAATCTACGCTTGATCAAAGAAACATAGAGACAAAAAAAATTACTTTTCCTTTTCTATTATTTAAACTGAATGGTCATAACCACATATTTTGTCCGTACATTTTTTTGTGCGAAGAAATTTCATTTATACCAAAATAATCACTAAAGTGAAAACTTAAATGTTAATATATTTTTAATAGTGTGTATTTTTCAAAATGATATTTAGCTTATGTTATTCTTAACAATTCTCTTTTTGTCTTTGGGTCATTTGGGTCGAGTTTAATATATTTAGTATTTCTATAAAAAAGCTCAATTCAGATTGTTTTGTTTTTGTGAACAAATATAAGCCTATATTAAACTCATGATTATTTGAGTTTTTTTAATATAAATAAAACTTCCATAAAACATTAAAATATGTATAATGAAAAACTTATATGTTCATTAAATTTGTAATATAATAGTTTATTAAAATTTAAAATTGTAAATAAAATAACCTTAGAAAATATGAAATCACTACATAATTAAATTTATTAATTAGAGAAATACCACTTTTTAATCCTTTCACAAAATTAATTATTATTTTGTAAACATAAAAATTATCTACAAAATAATAATAATAATAATAATAATAATAATAATAATAATAATAATAATAATAATAATAATAATAATAATAATAATAATAATAATAATAATAATAATAATAATAATAATAATAATAATAAAGAAATAGGATAGTTATAAATTTGCTATAAACAAACATAAAATATATGAAAAAAAATATTACGACTTACAAATACATATCATTTTTAAATGAGATTTTAAGAGGAAAACAATTTCGCGCTTTAAAAGCGGGGATCGCCAAGAAGGACATGGTGCAGTGGCTGTGCCGAGTGCCTTGTGCACCTTGCTTGACGTCAGGGATTCGACCCCTCGTTGCCTTCTAATGCGAGGTTTTTCTCTCTATGTGGTTTAAGGGCTATCGGAGTGGTCCGTTGTGGCCTGTGTTAGACAAAAAAACACCTATCAAAATCTAGTTAATTTTTAGGGTAAACTTCCCTTGTACACAGAACTAGATTCTCACCCGCGCATACGCGCAGAAATTTTTTTATTTATATTTATAATTTTTTTTGTTTTGTTATATATTATAATTAATAAATTATATTTGTTCTGTATTGTTATATGTTAAAATTTACAAATTGTGTTCATATGTTTTTTAGACATTATATTTATAAATTGTACTCAAGAGTCTTGTTATATATTTTAAAAAACATTTTAATAAGAAATTTTTATTAATTATGCTTTACAATTTTTAGTTAATTTTACAGAGAATTATAATACTAATAGATAGAGTTTATTTATAAGTTACCTAACAATTAAAAAGTTTACAAAAAAAATAAAAAAATTGCTTTCATTTGTTTTTTGGACATTATATATATGTTTCTTTATTATTTTTTATAATATACTTTCCATTTTGTATTGAATACTTCGTTTTACTATTTTAATACACTTTAGATGATAATTTAAATATGTAGATATATGCTGTAATTTTTGCCAAATCTAAAAGATTGTGTACACCTCAAAACCGTATCCTAACAATTTTATAACTTCAACATTTTTTTCAAATGTTTTATTATAATTGTAAGATTTATAATAATAGATCGGTCTAATTTTCTAGACTCTTTGTATTTGTTTAGGAAGGGTAAACAATAGTTAGCATTGATATATATATATATCGTTGGATTTTGGAGCAAGATAATATAACTTATATGTTTATATTTTGAGTATATTCTTTTATGAATATCTCATGTACATACCTGTTCCGGAAATCTAGATAAAATAGTTACAATTACAAATTAAAATATTTCTTATTAATTATATTCTGACTTTTCCAAAATATTGTTAGTAGAGAATTATTTTAAAATTACTTTGTCCTATCTAATATAAAATAATTTATATAAACAAACGGACACTTCTATATAAACAACTATAATAACATTTGCTAAATCATTTCGAAAGCTAAACTATATTGTGTAATTTCATATAAGGTTCAAAATATCATGCACCACAAAATATCACACGTTTTTGTCAATAATTTCATATATACTTTGAAACTTTTTATTTATTTAATACTTTTTGTATAAAATGTGTATTTATTGAATCGGTTTAGAAAATTTAGAAATTAAAATTGGTTTGCACAACAAACTCGAATTTAAAAAAAAATCTAAAAAGTTAACTTAAAAGTCATCCTCCGCCGGACCACTATTACTGTAACCACATCGTCTTGCACCACCGGAATGGAGAGTTGACGCTGAGACAATGCGTTGCCTCCTCCATCGTGAAGTTTCTTCTGCTTTCTCCACCCTAAAGCTTCTTCTAATTTCGTTGTTAAGCTTCCAAATCCTCGGCCGTCAAGGTTTTTCATACTCCTCGGCCATCAAGATTCTTCCGACTCATCTGCCGTAAAGCTTCTTCGAACTCTCTGCCGTCAAGCTACTTCTATCTCCTCCACCTTTCTTTATCAAAAAAATAAAGAATCAAAACCGTGAATGTGAGAGAGAACACGATGTTGATGGGATCCAATGATAATTAGTGTATATTGAGGGTAATATTTGACGAAATGATGAACTCAGTGATAATTCGTGTATATTGGTTGATATTCAGCGAAAGAACTCTATTATTAATGTATACATATGTTTTTAGTTGGTTGATGCACATATTATTAATAGTGTACATAAGTAGCATGTTTTTATATTTAGTCACAACATGTTTAATAGGTTTAAATTAAAAACATGCCACAGTAAAATTCAAATAGGACTCTATTTTAATAGAGTAGATTCTTTTTAGTTGACTGAAAATATTCATTTGTTTTCAAATATTTTTTCTTTTTCCGTTTTCTAAGCTTAACTAACACACACTAGTTTTATATAAGCAACTATATAACTTGATTCTTGTATCATATGTTGTACTAACTCTTGTAGCCCTTCATAAAGTAGCATAACAGACTTCAGGAAATTGCATCCTCACATAGAAAAGTTTATGCTTAACAAATATCTCAATCAATAAACAACTTTCGACAGTCATTGCTTGACATAAAATTAAACTTAAAAAATGTGATTTGAATTAATACAAGGCCAACAACACAAGGAACACATTTGTTTAAGATGAAAGAAAGCTTTACAGTTCTAAAAGAAGATGAAAAAAGAGAAAACAATCGAAAAGGATCTCTCTGGCTTGTTTGAAGCCTTCGCTCTCTTCTTCCTCACACCCGTTAAATTATAATATCAACTGTATTTAAACAACTATAACAAAAAAAAAAACCCAAAGAAACAAAACTAAATGCTTTACTTTTGCATCATCTCTTTCTCCATTGTCTCTGTATAACAATAATCTTCTAACTTCCATATATATATATATATATATTAACGTCAGCCATTTTCTTTTACTAACCCAATGATTTCTTCCATGTCACTAATGCTTTCATAAACTCCATCACCTGATAAATGAAGTTGCAGCCATAAAATCAAACTCATATTATCAAAACTCATAATAAGTATTCATGTTAAAGCGGTTTATATGTTTACCTCAGATGGATCACGAAGCGAGTAGAAGGCATTGCTGACTTTAGGCACAGCAGAGACTAATACACCATACCCATGGTTTGGCCCATCTCGTAAGACCTATCATTACTTGCGCACTAAGTCAACACTATATCTTTATAGAATGTTTAAAACTGAGCTTTGGAGGGAGCTTCTAGCAAATAACAAACCTTAAATGCATCTTCATCTGTTCGATCATCTCCGACATAGATTGGAAGAACATCCTCGCAGTTGTTTAGGCCTGAAAAAGTTACAACGTCAATGTCTAAACCAGGACTTCGAACAGAACAACATAACATACCGAGAGATTCGAGTAGAAATGTCACAGCTTTCCCTTTGTCCCAGTCAATAACCGGACGGATCTCTAAAACCTTTTTCAAGCAAAACCAAAACTTTGAACTCCAGTTCGAACTTTTTCTGTTGAAATAAATGTAAAAGATTCGGATGTTTTACCTTCCGGCCATGTGTTAGCCGTAGCTTTGGATATTTTCTAATGACATCATCAACGCGTTGTGCAACCAATGTCCAGTTCTGTAAACAGAACGAGCTGTTAAAGAAACGAGTTCTGGTTTAAAGGAACCAAACCGGTTATAGAGCTGAGAGAAACCAAACCTTTTCTTCTACGTTGCGGTAGTGCACAGAGATGCAGAACTTGTTGTCTTCTACTTTGACTCCTTTGATATCGTTTGTACTCTCCACAAGAGAACAAAGCACCTGAGAAAATACATTTCATGATTCAACAATCAAGTATGACTAAGTCATACATTAGAAGGTGTATTCGTGAATACCTTATCGATCATTGGTAGAAACTCGCTAGCAGGCTGGAATAGGTTTACATCTTTCCCCTGAAATTTGCAAAAAAAAAAGTCACATTTCAAGAATCTGATTGTATAAACAGATATAGGAGAAAAGAAAAGAAAATGAAAACCTGTTCGTTCATTGATACAGTACGGGTGAGATGTTTGTAGGTTAAAGATTCTCCTGCAGGACTCATGATGTCCATTCCATGGCTTCCGGCGTAATAAAGTTCACACAGTCCAACAAACTCATACACCTGAACCAAAAGAAAAAGAAAAAAACAAGCAAAAATGATTAAAACATTAGACCACACAAGAAAGATGAAATGGGTAAACATTACCTTAGCACGGCTTCTTCCACTAATGATCGCCGTTGGGAAGTACTTGGCAACGTTTTGCACTGCCGTACGCATCTAAACATGTAAAAAACGGCATAAAACAGATACTTCATTACGAGGAAGAAGAACAAAATTGATTTGTTTTAGCATTTGAAGTGAAATAACGACAAAAACTTACATCAGTTGACATGTAGGCAGCATCAGGTTCCTCAACTATAGGTGAAAGTGTCCCGTCATAATCAAGAAACAAAGCTATTCTTTTGCCTTTTGCAGAACTCATGATTTTCTCAAAAGTAGTAAGTGCTGATGGATATTTGCGCTGCTAAAGACAGGAAAGGAGATAATCAATATCAAAACAAAGGAGCAATGTTCAGAAACAAAGAGGAGACCGTAAGGGACAGACCGTCCATTCGCGGTAAGTCATATCGGCAGCATCACTGCTTATGTTGTCTTTGTTAACAGTTGCTGGAGTAGGAGAAGAAGCTATCATCGCATCAAGCCAAGTATTAGTCTTAACATCATCAAGAATGCCGGTTTTCTTTCTGGGGACGGTAAGCAAGAGACTGTTGTTCTGGGAGAGAGGTGTGGCTGCTGCTGATGAGTAAGGTGGCCTACTCTGAGGAACGGTTAACCTTGAGTTGCTTATCGGTGGAGAATCAGTCATTACAGGAGACGAGTGACCAGTGTTTATGTCCATAACAAGAATTGATGTTAACAAAACTATATATATATATATCCCCAAGTTCCTCAACGGATTGTGGTTAGAAGAAGCTCTGAGATTTTTGCTAGATTCTAACTCAGTAAAGAATCCTAGTCCTCAAGGACCCTGAAATGCAGATACCAAGAAGAAATAGAACCAGTTAAAGACCTTAAGTTGTGAAATGCCTCAAAAAACTATTGTAGCATATTATGTTTTGTATTTTGTTCCTGACAGTTATAATGAAAGTGTAATCAAGAAAATATGAAATGACTTGACTTTGTAAATGTATAATTTAGTCACCGGTGAGAGAACTTCATCCATGATGCTGCTACCAAAGGAAAGAACAAAACTGGGGGATCATTTGTCCCAAGCAGAGTTTCTGACTGATGCAGAAAATTCTCACATTTTACAAGTTTGATTGAAGCTAAAGGTAAATGGATGCAGACATTATAAAAGCATCAGATACCACAATCATAACACCAATTGCAGGATATTGACAATTGAGGAAAACATGTTAAGACCCACCACCACTAGTTCAAATGTGTTGCGCTTAAAACTTGACCAATCATTGTCACTCTCCAACATACAATCCACTCACAGGACAAAAGTACCAACTCGAAAAGAACCAAACTCACAAGAATTTTAGAACTAGTTCATGCATTTAAACATACAACAAACATCCCTAGCTTCATTTAATATAAACGAATCCAAGCTCATAACGAAGAACAACGACGAGGATTAAACTGTTATATATATCTAATTTTTGCAAAGAAAAAAAAAAAGGAAAAAGAAAACGAACCTATGATGAGCTAACGCAAATTTGTGATGAAAATGCAGATACAGCTTCGAAGCTGAAACCAGAAACGACGGGAAGAAGAAGAAGAAACTGTTTTTCTATTTTCTCGCGGTTTCTCGGCAATCAAATAAGGGACACAGAAAATAAATGGGAAAAAGAAAAGATTTTAAGATTTGCCAAAGAACGAACTGTGAATGTATTTTTATATGGCCCCGAGAACATCGCTGAAACTCTCCCCAAATATATATAATTCCAAAGTTTTACTATTTTCTTATTTAGCAAATAAAAAAAAACTTTTGTATTTACAAAGTAAAAAAGAAGAGAGATAATTGTTCCATATTAAAAAAAAATAAACTCTCTACGGTTGTTGACTACGAAGAAACTTGCGTTACGTGTCCGTGTTCTTCACATATTCAATGAGAAAGCGCGTTTTCAAAAGGAGCAAATTTAGCGCGTCCTGTAACGTTGTTGTAGCATCTGTATCCTTACTCTATAATTTACTACATTTTATTCAAAAATAAATTAAAAAATAGAGTAATAAGTAAAAAATAAAAATATTATTTTATTTATAGAGTAATATTTTTTTTCATCACTCCATATTCACTCTATTTTAGAGTAAATTATGAAATAGAGAGATGTCCTTACAACTTACCATACTATTGCTAGTAAATCAATCAATATTAATTACCAGGTTAAGATCCATGCATTACGAAT
Source organism: Moricandia moricandioides (assembly GCA_905132885.1). Classification (NCBI taxonomy): domain Eukaryota; kingdom Viridiplantae; phylum Streptophyta; class Magnoliopsida; order Brassicales; family Brassicaceae; genus Moricandia; species Moricandia moricandioides. Next base: position 27,461 of record CAJHQQ010001474.1, on the reverse strand, counting down.
AAATGAACATACATATACAAATTTAAAACTTTTTGTCAAAAAAAACATGCAGATACAATTTTTTTTTAGATTTCTTATTTATTTACATATTATAAAATAAGAAAATTTTAAAATCAAGTAAATATTATCTGTATGATTAAATTGGAGTAAATACATAATCAAAATAAATAAATAAATAAAATAGTTTTATTTATTTTATATAGTATATAATTAAGTATAAAGGATATTAATGTATATATATATATATTAAATTTTTAGTATGAATATTTAATTGAAGTTCCATATTTCCTACTCATATGTTTTATTAACCTTTGTATATTTGCGGAACCAAAAATGTAAAACATTAAATACAAAACTTTCAATGTGAATTTCTTAAAAGTTTAGTAACTTATAACCATTTTAAAAATTTTAATTTCAAACCTAAAATATTTCTGTATTTTATATGATATATAATGCAATTTAAAATATATAATATATATATATATACATATATATATATAATAAAAATATCTATTAAAAGATAGTTCATGTTAATATGATTATGATCATTTGTATCTTTTAATAAAAAAAGAGTAAAACCATTTTTCAAATAATTTTCATTGTAAGACTTTTAAGAGAAATTACAAAAACTATCACTTTTTAGTACAATTTTTCATTTTTACTTTAATCACATTTACCTTTAATTTTAAAGAGATAAATAAACACTTATAACCATATGGTTAACTAATATAGACTTAATGTTTAGATTTGAAGGGTAGTATTTTGGAGAGTAAGGTTTAGAATTTTAATAAAATATAAATAAGTACTTAAAATTAAAACAAAAAAAATAATTTCAAAATTCATTTTTGAATTTTAAATAGAAAATGTGAAAAATAGTTTTGAAAAACAAGTTTCGAAAAAAATTAAAAAAATTATAAAAAAAATTCGAATTTGAAAAGGTATAATTCGAAAACTAAAAAAAATGATTTTTTTTATTTTTTATTTAATTAATTAATTATTTATATTTATAAATCAAGGGCATAAATAATTTTTGCCTCTTTAATGGAATCTCATACATATGTATTTTTGAAATATTCATTTAGAGAAGGTAAACAAGAATAATGATACCAAATGGAAAGTAAAAGTGAAATTTTCCATACTTTTAACTATTTTACTAATTTACAGTTGTTTTAAAATATTCAAAATATAACATATAAAATGATATATTTTAATTATATGGTTAATGTGATTATTTAGTTTTTAATAATATAAATTAAAATGATGGATGATAAAAAACTATTATCAATTATTTATTATTCAAAACTATTAATTATCATTTAGTATATCTTAATCATATTAGTAATTTCGTAATTATATTTAAGGAAAAAAATGGAAAATATTTTTATGCATTACTAATTAATAATAGTTAATTTAATAAAAATTAATATATATATATATATATATATATATATATATACCAATTTAGAAATTTCTAAGAATTCTAAAAATTATGGTCTTTAATTAAAAATGGAAAATTTGTCAAAATAGAACAAAAAATAACATATTTGTCCCTTTGGTATATATCTTTTTTTTTCATTTTCTCTTTTTTATCCTTTCCATTTCTTAAACTTAATGAAATAAACAGTTTTATGAATAAAAAATTATAAAAATAGAAATAATTGATGAAATATCCATATACACAAACTGATAAAAGTTTTTTTTGAAAAACTTATTGAATTAAAAAAATTTAATTCTTTTCTACGAAAAGTAGATTTCATCTTCTACGAAAAATGGCGTGGTATAAATTGAGTTCCACGTTAACAAGTGACTCTACTTTTTTTTTTAAAACCGATAATCTACTTTTATAAAGAATTGTAAATATGAAGAATGCTACATCTACCCATTATAAAAAGTTTTACAGTTATTCTGAATGAAGCTTCTATTTTTAGTGTAATTTTGAAATTCTAAGAATACGAAATCTAGACATTACTCTGAATACTACTTATAGTAAAATCTGCTTATAGGAAAATTGTATGGTTTCTACGCTGTGTAGAAGGTGCAATCTAGGGATGAGATAAACATGTTTTCCAAAAAATTTGGAAGTTATTTACGAAAACATTCTAAAAATATTTGTAATCTTTGTAATTGCCTTAAACGTGTAGAAGCAATTTACCTTGTAAAAAAAAAAATCAAAAAAAATATTGACTAATCTTCTTCATTAATCCATGATTTCTCCATAGATATTCTTGTGATTATCACAAACTCTTCTTTCTATGATGCCTACCTATATGACATGTGGTATATGGGAATTAGCTGCATATATAGGATGAGTTTTTTCGGATGATGACAAAGGGGGTAGGTTACTGTTATTGGAATCTATCTCTACCTAAAAGGATTTAAAGATAATGGTTTTGGAGGATTTTGATATGGAAGAGGATAACGTACCCGATTTTGAGTTGAGTTATATTCCTTCTGAGTTGATCAGTATATCATGCCCACTTGTGATCGTTGCAAACAATCGACAACTTAAGAATTTTGTTGGTTACATTAAGAAAAATGTCTCGACTCGGTGGTGTGTAACATATAAAGCCAAGGCTAAGAATCTGAATGAAGAAGACTTTGATCTTAACAAGTCGCCAACCGATTCAAGTACTGATAAAGAGGAGGTAAACTCATTTTACAGAGGGGACAAATCAGTTGATGTTTTTACTGAGACACAGAGCAAGAAAAAGAAACAAAATATGAAACGAGTCGAATCTTATGGGGATGCCAATGATGCTGATAACATGATCTCTGAAAAAGAGAAGCGAAACAATATGTCAAAGTATACTTTGCTTGAAATTGTTAAGAAGGGACAACTTTTTGAGGACAAAACTTTGTTGAAGGTGACTTTCAAGATATGTGCAATGAAGAATAACTTTAACTTCCGGATCATCAAATCTGATAGAAAAGTTTGATATATTAGATGTGCAGCTAATGCTTGCAATTGGAGTGTTTTAGCGGAGTGTTTGAAGGAATCTACATATTTATTATCAAAAAGTATATCGATGAACATACATGCGCACCTTCAAGCAAAACCAAAGGGGGTAAGACTGTTTCAGCCAAAACTATATGCCATTTGATTATGCATGAATATGAAGGTGTCAAGAAAGGGAAAAAATCTAATGCTATCATATAGATTATGCATATGGATCATGGATGTGAGATCACAAGTTCTTTAGTATGGGATGCACATGAATATGTGGTCAATGCAATTAGAGGTATTCCGGAGATAAGTTATGGGAGAATACTGAGATACTTGCACATGTTGAGAGAGACTAATAAGGGTACACATTCATCGAATGAGATTGACAGGAGTGAGAGATTTTTGGTCTTATTTATTGAATTTAGGCAATCGATACGAGGATTTAACAGAGTCATGAGGGGGGTTATTGTGGTTGATGAAACTTTTTTGAAGAATAAATACAAAGGAATTCTATTGGTTACAACTTCTGTAGAAGAAAATTCTAATTTGTATCATATTGCATTCAGAGTAGTCAACTCAGTGAATGATCGTTCTTAGGAATGGTTTATGAGACAACTAAAGGTTGTCATCGTTGACGATGACCAATTTGCTTTTATTTCGGACATACATGGGTCCATCCTTAAGGCGCTTGAGAACGTGTATCCAACAGCTAGACATGGTATTTGTATTCATATTCATTGAATAATGTGATAACATATTTCCATAGGAAAGGACATGCTGGGTTAGTTTCAAAGACGTCCAAAACTTATAGAGTTGCTGAGTTTGCAAAGACATTTGCTAATGTGTGTAATATCAGTCTGGAAATAAGTGATTACCTAAGAGAGGCTGATGTGAAAAAAATGGACTAGATATCAATTCCGTGGATACAAATATGACATAAGGACAACCAACCATGCCGAATCCATCAACTCTACTTTGCGTTCGCCGAGAGAGTATCCAGTCATTCTTTTATTGGAAAGTATCATGGAAATGTTGACATGATAGTTTTATAAGCGTAAGAAACTGATTTCAAAAAATAAACATCCTCTGACCAAATATGTGGAAAAAAGATTGATAGAAGAACTGGAAAAGGCAAAACATTTGAAGTTTACCATGTCAATGATGGTCGATTGCTTGTTAGAGGTGATAAAATCAAGTGCTTAGTTGATTTGGATAAACGAACTTGCTCATTTGGAAATTATGACCTGATGAAGATCCCTTGTACGTACACAACTAAAACTGGTTTTCATGTTGGCAGAGAGCCACACACATTGACTGATTTTATGTACACGACATGAGCTTGGAGAGATGCTTATCATGAAAGCATTAATCCTATTGATGTTCCTGAGGATGCTTGGTCCATACCAGAAGATGTTAAGAAAATCAAAGTGCTAACACCGGACACAAGAAAAGCATTTGGAAGGACAAGAAAACACATATATGAAACCGTTGAAGACAAAATCCGGTCATCGCAAACATCACAAAAGAAACAGTCTCGCAAGTGTAGTAGATGTGGTATTAGTGGGCACAATAGGGGAACTTTTAAAATACCAATATAGTCAATCAAAAATGGTAAGTGTCAGCTTATGTACCTAGTCGATTTATGTATGTTTCATGCTTGATTTATATGTGTTTCATTCATGGTTCTTTGTGCCACATGATTCAAGTTCAAGTGTGCAAGCGGTGGTAATGGCCAGCTTATTTCGAAGTGCAAGTAGTGGATTCTTATCAGTGTTTCTTATTGTTTTTGGTTCTAAAAACTTTCAACTTTGTTTTCAGTTTCATTGTTATACATTGATAAATCGAAACTATATTTTGATAAATCAGAATAAAAATTCAGCCTCATATTGATAATCCTAGTGTCTATAGAATAGTGTTTTGATAATTTTATGGACGGTTTTAGTTTTGTTTGGTAATGTTTTACCTTATGGTCTCCTTTAGTGTTATGGTTTCGTCTAAGGTGTGTTTAGGGTATGTTTAGGGTATATTTAGGGTATCATTTAGGGTCTATTTAGTTTTACCATTCTACATTAGATTCAGAATTGTAGCATTCTTGTTCCTCAAAAACCATAAAAATCAGAACAAAAAGCAAACTTTCTATATTAGATTAAGCATTCTAGCATTCTTGTTCTTAAGAATCCATAAAAATCAGAATAAAACCAAACTATTTACATTTAATCAAGTATTCTCACATAATCTCCTCTACAACCAAAATCTTGATAAACTTTGGAGGTTCATAAATTGACATTTTGTCAACTAATTATGGGTCGTTAGCTGCTTCCCAAAAAACCCACAAAACTCTATGGTGAGCTTCTTTGATTATCATCATTCACCAACGATAACTTTAACCCAAGCGAATGACATTCAATGAACTTCAGTGAATAGACACCATAATCCAATGCATATTTATTCAGTCTCCCATTGAGACATAGGATACACTATATAGAGTAACAGTAAATCCTTCTGGTATCTCTCTAGCTGAACTGCCTTGACAATACAAGGAATAAGGTGCGAGAACACATCCAACTCCTTGTACTTTTTTCTACCCCAGCAGTCAAACACATCAATGCTCCTGGTCACAAAACTGATGCACAAGCCAATGATTTCCATTGACTTGAACAGGGACATACATGCGATCCACATCTACATTCCAAATCTCTTGTGTCCTTCCATGTGGTGGAAGGACCCTTTTGCCGAACTGCATTAGCAAATTATGAAGCGTGTATTTCCTTTTACCCCCTGTGAAACACTCGTATTATTTCTTTATCATATTACTGAAAACAACAGTCATGAAAGGTACACAATGAGATTTCCACCGTTTCAGAGTTGTTCTCTCCCGGAATAAGTACATTACAACGTCAATCTCCTGCATATTTTGATGATGTTAGCACATACAAGGTATGTAAAACACAAATGGAAGTTAATAGTCTCTAAATTTTGCCCAGTTATGAAGCCACTCGGATGAATCTATAAGAAGATTACCCATCTCAACATCTAAAAAGCAGCTTCAATTTGTAGTTGTCTGTAACCAATGAAAATAAAAAATGTAACAATACATAATAGAAAAAGGTAAATGTAAACCAATGATACATTTTGATAAAAGCTAAAAAGAATGATACAAACTAAAAATGTTACATTTTAAACTAAAAATGTTACATTTTGATTAAAATGTAACATTACATGATAGAAGATTGAGAATTTACTTATCTAGAGGAAGTTGACCAATTTCGTACTTTTTCCCAATCCTCTTCATGGATAAACACCAATGCGGCATTTGGTGATGCTTCTCCGGCTCGATCCATTTTCTCATCAAGTAAGTGCGGTGTGGACGTGTTGAAGGGTCTTGATTTCCTTGAGTTTTCGACTTTAACTTAAGAAAGATCAAAACCTTCAACAAATGTATCTTGGGACATGTTGTTCAGCTCCTGTATACTCAATCCAAAATCAAAATCATTAGTTTCTATACCAATCTTTTTTCCATCCTATTCATTAAAAAGCATATAAGAAGCCATTAATTCATAACACAAGCAAAGCATTACATTCATGGAGTTTTCATTACACAAACATTTATGCATATTACACATTACACAAACATACAAGCATATTACACATATCAGTTTCACATTACAAATCTGAAACTCTTACATAGTATTACACAGTGAAAATGTAAAGTTTCAAATACAACCTATCTCCAAAAGCCTAGCTACATCACTCTAGCTCAAGCATCCTAGTTCCAAGTACATCAAGTTCTACACTTTCTCTTAGGTGGTATATTTTTCTTTGCTGGAGCTTGATCAGATTTTCTCATATGTGGAGCTTGATTGGCTTTTCTCTTAGGTGGAGTTTGATTAGCTTTGCACATCGGTGGTGCTTGTTCAATTTTGCTTTTGCTAGGATTGCTTTCTTCACCACTCAAACTGATTGCTTCCCCTGTTCTGTGAAACCTCACTCTCCATCTTCCCCGTCCTCTTTGTAAGACCAAACTCCATCTTCGCCATTTGCATACTGAGTCTATCCCCCAAGGAAGTGATATATGTGTGGATCAAACCTTCAATGAAACTCTTAGTTTCAGGATCAAGTGTCAGTTTCTTTCCTCAAATCGTTTACACATCAACTTCTTCTTTCTTGTCTCGGCTCCTTCATCATGAATCTTTCTCTTAGCTTTTCCTGTAACATAAACCGAAGAGGTCTCCACGTCTACTAAAACATCAGTATCATCCATAATATCATAAGCTTCTGACTCAATAGCCTTTTTGTCGGCTTCCTCCATTTAAGTCTCTTCAAATCCTAAAACTGCCCAATATGTACTGCTCCAATCAAACTTCTTTTTGTTCCCATCGAGAAAAAAGTCCACCCCTTCATCTTGTGCCTCACGCTTTCTTGTATATTCAACATGTAGAAATACATCACCATTACCAGTCAATAAGATGACCGAGAACAACTCACCCTACAAAAAAATTAAAACATTAGAAGTTATACAAAATATATACAACAACCATATAGAAGAAGAGAACAAATATACATACTTTCTCAAGAAATGAGTTCTCAATCTGAATGATGTCTTCATAAGAAACTTTTGCAGCTCATTTCCAATTGCCACACCTGGGACCTATGAAGCTCTCACAAAATCTTCTGCCTAATATTTCTCCAACATCAGGAATTGCTTCCATAATCCAAATCTGGAACGCATATGTGAAACCCTCGAACATGTAGCTCTCCTTGTTACTCAACTTCTTCCTAGTCTTCTCAATCAAACTCCGCAGGAAGTCATACGAGTGAAGACCCCAATGATAATTTTGAACCTTGTCAAGATCCATCAACAACTTAATATACATATGAAGGATGTTTACCTTCTCATCTCTCCCTATTACAACACCCATTATAACACACAAGTTAACCAACCTCAACCTATCAACTCAACTCCACTTGTGAACTTCTTGTAGATGCACCATCCTAAACGACTTCAAGGTGATCTTCCCAGCACTATTTAATATGTTACTCCAAAACCCCCACTGTCATTTTTCCATTTAACTACGTCACTACCATTTCCCCGTGAAATCTTAAGGCCAATCACATCATGGTACTCCTGCAAAGAAAACCGCAGAGGCGTCCTTGCAAAGACAAATCATTTCTTATTCATCTTCGAGGTAATCAGCTCCTTACACAAGAAGATATGCACCAATTTCTCTGAAAACTTGAGCCTATTTTTCTGAATGGCCATGATGTGTGTGAACACATGATCTCTCTTCACTTCTGCGTATTCTTCAGACATAGATTTCTTCAGAATTTCAAAAAATGACATGCAGCAGCTGTTGTTGATCTTCTTTACCTACGGTTCGAAACTCTCTTTTTATAAACATTTAGGTAGCTATGAATTCATATCAACAGAAAACAAAATAAATTGATTTTAATTAAAAGATATTGATTAAATTCAAAAGAAACAAACTTAAGAACAAGGCAAAGACTAACACAAGACAATACACAAACACATTTCAAGCAAAATTATGGTTCATTATAACGTTTTGACAATCGCTTTCAAGAAAAAATAAATAAAGATCATAAAACACAATTTTAAACAAATCTACACATACATGACATTTAACAAGCAATCAAATAAGCAAAGCAAGACAAAAGCAATCAATTAAGCAAACTAAGAAAATTCACGAAATCGTTTCACATAATTAGTTAACAAATAGAATAACAACATCTTTGTATCCTAATAAAGGAATGTACTAGGAATAACCCGAATGAAGAACAAAAACACAGAGATACATGTAAAAAAATAACTGGATTGAGGACCATACAAAGAAGAAAGAGACAGTTTCGACATACACATGCAAAAGAAAAATTGGAAAGATAAGGTTTCTCGCTTTACCTTAGTGCTTAGGATGTTGGAGAAAGAGAGAGACGAGGATGCGGAGAGGAGAAGAAAACAAGAGAGTTGATTTCACCAATGGCCGAGAGAAGCTCCTAGATCACTTTTGTGTTCTTCAAGAGAGAAAAAGGCAGAGTAAGACGAATGGGTTTCTCCGGAAGAGAGACTTGATTACATCGGTGGTTGGTCTCGCCGTTGATTTCACCGAGAGAACCGGTGTTTGTTGACAGAGAAATCGTCTCACCACTCGTTTTCGTCGAGAAAGAGAGAGGTTAGGGTTACACTTAATTAAATTGAGACTTTCTATTCTGTTTTTATTTAATTTTTTATTTGATTAACTTTAATAAAATAAAAGGTGGTCTATTTGATTTAAGTGTGATTAATGTAAAATTAATTTTGGATTTATCAAAATATTATACTAATGGAACAATTTAAAAGTGTTATTATACCAAGAGAATATGAAGGCTGAATTTTTGTTCTATTTAGAAAAAATCCCATTAACATATAGTCACCGGCGAACATATTGGCCCTCCTGACACTAGTCCTTATAATATTGGGGCCTACACTGTGGATACAAACTACCGCGCTAGACACGTGGCAGCTGGTCTCGAACTTGACGAGCCGATTAGTGTACTCGCGTCTGACGTGGATAATTCGGATGTTGGGGACCCCGTTACCGTGCGATGGCTACCTGGTGCGGTCGCTCTCGTACACAGCTGGTGTGAGTCGTGAGTTCGGTTACGGTTTCTTTTTTTAATGGATAAAATTTTACCCAATTTTACTATGTCATTTTCTTGGCTCATGTCCGTCCAAAAAACAGGAGGGGCCTCCGGTGGTATCGACATGGGCTCCACGTGACAAATATTAAATTGTAACCATAAGGATCTGGTTTTTCAGCACCAAATTATGGCTTGTTGCCTATTAGTTTTATGATTTTTTTACTTACTGTTCGATTTTTCGCTGTACTTCCTTCTCAACGATTATGAGCATTTTTAAAGTATTCTCTCCTCACCCTTCACGTTGTCTACTGTTTCAACTAACACTTTAAACTATTAAGCTTCTTTCCTCATGCATATTAGTATATAATGTTTTCCCACCAATTTTTAGCTAACAACTACAGGTTCGTTTCCAACTTTATTATTAGGATGTTACATTTTCAACTTTATTATTAGGATAACAATACTTCGAAATTTAATATTATGCAAACATTATGTCAGTGTCAATGTGAACAACTTGTCCAGAATTAAATAATTGGCTACAAACTTCTTTTTTTTTTGGCTCACAAACATTATAATAAAAAACAACAATTTTACCCCCAAAACAACAAGAAAAATGTATTTGATTATGGTCTTTCAACTAAACAGATACGTTTACTATGGTACAGTTATTTAAAAAACAAAAAGAAAACAAGAAATTTTGTAGGTTTTTTTTTGTATAAAAGTAACGAATTCGTAGTTATTTAAACATGAATATTAAAAATTCATTTAAAATTTATTGTTATTGAGCTTAACATTTCAAAAAGTATTCTAAAATCTAATGTTATTGAAAATAATTTTAACTGTGGAGTTTTAAAGTTTTAAAGTGATTTCAGAATGTTTGGGTGAAGGTTTTTTAGTTAAAATAACTAAAACTCAAATTTTGTTAAGAAAAGAATGGGGAAACTTGTATATCTTATTCATAATCGATGGTGCCCTTTATATATAGGGAGTTACAATAGACCGTCATTAGATAAATGGAAAGATAACATTTCTAGATAAACATAGAAAATGTAAACATTATCCAACAAGGAAAAAAAAAGTTTTGGTCGGTCCTTATCCATTCATGGCCGATGGTATAATCCTTTTGGTCGAGTATGATTCTTTTCTGGCCGGACCAATCTTATCCCTTGGTAGAATCTGGTTCGGTCTAATCCTCATGGTTATTGCATCCACATCAAATGATTCATAACACTTCCCCTTGGATGTTATAACCATATATAGAGCTCATAATATGTTTGGTATGTTGCCTCATTAAAACCTAACCTGTAAAACCCTTTTGGAATAAAGCCATAGTTAAAAAAAAGAGTACAACCGTATTGCTCCCCCTGATGAATGCACCATTATAGATCTTTCAATCTTCTCATTTCGATCTGATGAATGAGTTTCCTAAGTGTTGAGGTCGGCAGTGCTTTATTGAATAAGTCAGCTGAATTCTCACTTGAACGTACTTGAACCACTTGGACCTCTTTAGCTTTCTGCAACTCGTGGATGAAGAAGAACTTTGGCAACTCCTTTGATATAACCATCTTTGAGCTGAGCAATGCAAGCTGCATTGTCTTCATACATCACGGTCAATTCTTTGTCTTCAGTCATCCCACAATCATCACGAATGTGTTGAGTCATTGATCTCAACCAAACACACTCTCTATCTCGGCATGGTTGGAAGAAGTGGCCGAGATGGTTTGCTTCATAGAACGCCATGATATGGCCGTACCACCATGCGTGAAAACATTGCCCGTTTGTGACCTTGCATTGTGTGGATCTGATAGATAACCTGCATCAGCAAAACCAAGTAAAGATTCTTTGTTATGGTTAGTGTAAAACAAACCTAAATCTTTAGTCCCTTTTAAATAACGCAGAAGGTGTTTAATCCCGTCCCAGTGGCTTTTGGTCGGATTGGAACTGAACCTGGATAAGATGTTTACAGCAAAGGATATATCCGGCCGTGTATGGGTTGCCAAATACATCAAGGCACCAATGGCACTTCGGGACCAAGGACATCCTCACCGTCCATCTTTGGACGGAATGGGTCAGTGTCCGGGCCGAGTGACCTCACGATCTCACGACCATAGGGCTTGTCAATGGGTGAGCCTCGGCCATGTTAAATCTCTTGAGTATCTTTTATGTGTATGCCATTTGATGCACAAGGATTCCATCATTTTTATACTCAAGTTGTAATCCCAAACAGAATTTTGTTTTGCCTAGGTCTTTCATCTCGAATTCTTTCTTTAGATATTCGATTGTTTGGGCGATCTCACAGAGGTTTCAACGATTTTTAAATCGTCTACATACACTGCTATAATCACAAAGCCCTTATTATCGAACTTCTTTATGAAGATGCATGGACTGATAGGATCCTTTCTGTATCTTTCTTTTACTAGGTACTCACTTAACCGATTGTGAACAAGATGCACATGATAGGTGCTTGGGAATGATTCGTTTTTCTTTAAGTGCATGGCCTCTGGTGTTAGATATCAGCTTATGCATCATATTAGAACCGGGATGGCCAAGCCGGTCATGCCATAAAGTGAAATTATCAATGACTGTTTTATTAAAAATTGCATTGGCCTCTATCATACTGACTTTAGCTTGATATAGTCCAGTAGATAATGCGAGTATAGATTTTAAGACCTTTTTATGTCTTTGGCCAATTTCTATTATCTGAAGGAATTCTTTATTTCCTTCGCCCTTTGTTTCAATATGATAACCATTCATACGAATGTCTTTGAAGCTCAATGGACTTCTTTTAGAACTGGGTGAATATAAGGCATCTGATATTTCGAGATGCGTACCCATGGGCAATAGAATATATGCTTGGCCGCGGCCTTCTATAATGCTAGATATACCCGCAATTGTGGAAATGTTTGTTCTTTTAAGAGTTAAGTTTATGAAGTATCTTTTATCTCTTAGGATCGTGTGGCTCGATCCACTGTCCACTATGAATACATCCTTGTTATTGGTCATTTCTAAAACAAGGTTAATAGGACTTTGTTTAGATACTTCATATATATAAAACATTCAATCAATAAGCATAGAAATGACAATCATGGAAATGAAATATAGAAATGATTCATAGAAATGTCAAACACCAAAATAAGTTTTAATAAAAACAATCAAAGATTACAGATGTCAAATTTATTTATCATCTTTAAGACAATGAGAAGTCTCATATTCTAGTGAATTATCTTTTTCATGATCAAAATCGTTTTCATCATCTTGAACTATCATGTGGGCTTCAGGATTCTTTCCCTTCAAATTTTCTTGATATAGATCACATAAGTGTTTGGGAGTCCTGCAAGTCTTTGCCCAATGATTACTCATTCGACACCTATGGCACACTGATTTGGTTGGCTGTAAGGGTTTGAAATGATTCCCTCGGCCTCATCCATTTCCTCGACCATATGAGTTATTCTGGACTCATCTCGGCCATTATCTCGACCATAAGGGCTGCCTCAACCACGGCCATAATTACTTCGACCGCGGCCACGTCCTGACCATCTACTACGGCCTCGACCGTGTGGGTTGTTAGCATGGACGTGGTTCGCCTCACTATCAGCATTAGTTGTCGTGTGTGCCTCAGGTAATGGTGTGGATCCTGGAGGTCTCATTTCACTGTTTCTCATTAATAGTTCATTGTTTTTCTCTGCAAGAATCAAACAAGATATAAGATCAGCATAAGTGGTGAAGCCCTTTTCTCTATACTGCTGTTGGAGCAACACATTGCTTGTGTGGAACGTGGAAAATGTTTTCTCAAGCAAATCCTTATCCGTAATCGTTTCCCCACATAGTTTCAATTTTGAAACGATCTTAAACAATGCGGAATTGTACTCATCCACAGACTTATAGTCTTGGATTCTTAGGTGTCTCCAATCGTAATGAGCTCTGGGTAAGATCACCGTTCTTTGGTGATCGTATCTGCTTTTCAGCTCTGTCCAGAGTTCAAGAGGATTTTCGATTGTCAAGTATTGATCCTTGAGACTCTCGGCCAAGTGATGCCTTATTATAAGGATGGCTCGGTATCTATCCTTTTCACTGACGTTATTATCGTCCACAATACTTTCACCGAGTCCTTTTGATTTTAAGATGATCTTGGTGTCAAGCGCCCATTAGAGGTAATTATCTCCAGATAGATTAAGGGCCGCATATTCCAAGTTATTGATTTTCGACATCTGAAATCATATAATTATGAGTTTTAGAATTTCAGATTTTATAAACCTATCATAAGGGTTTCTAAGTTCAATTACAATCAATACAATAGTGATTCAATGAACAGTGGCCGATTATGAGTATGATGCATTTCCATACGGCCAGTACAAGAATGATGCAATGCAATCTATCAACCTAACAATGTTATATGATTGATTCAATCTAGCAACATGGTCGGTTTATGTTTTAAGACCATGTGGTCAGTTTTAATTTAAACAATCAAGGCAATCAATCGGTTTTGTTTTAACAATCCTAACAAGCAGTTTCTAAATGATCAATCAATCAAACAAGCAACCAAGCAATCAATCCAATTTGATTTTATAATTAGGGTTTAGAAAACCGAATTAGGTTTAGGGTTTAGTTAACAATCCTATCAATCTTAATTGAAATTAAAATTAGGGTTTCATTGATTAACAACCTAGCACCAGGTTTCTATGTGATTTGCAATCAGACTATCAATCAATGGATTCGTACCCTATGTGATCAGGATGAGGTTCCCTAAACTATCCAGCAACCTAGCAAAGTTCTATTGATCAATTTGTAAATTAGGGTTTGATCAAGTTACCTTAACCTCTAATCAGGTTGATATGGTCCACCGAGTGAGTTGAACTGGTCGCGGGTCGTGTACGAACTGGTCGCGAGTCCCTGGACCTTATCGGGTGTTGATTTGGCGTGTATCGGGTGCTCCTGGTGCTGGTTCGTGTGTCGGGTGGTGAGCAGGTTTGTATCGGGTGTTGGATGTGTATCGGGTGCTTGCTTGTGGTCGTTTATCCGTGGATCAGCCGGGTAACCTCTATCGGGTGCTGGATGTGTGTGTCGTGTGTGTCGGCTGGTTCGCGGGTGTGTGTGTACGCGGGTATGTGCTATTGCGGGTAAGCTTTATGTCGGGTGTAGCCGATTGATCGTCTAGGGTTTATGCGGTTGGATTGAATCGATGAGAGGAGAGGTATGATGGTGGTTTCCGGTGACTTTTTAACTTTTTGTTCTTGACGGCTGAGAATTAGTGTTTATGGATTTCGAGTAGAGCTTAGGGTTTTTGAGAGACGTATCGTGCTGATAACGTGTTAAGAAAAGAATGGGGGAACTTGTATATCTTATTCATAATCGATGGTGTCCTTTATATATAGGGAGTTACAATAGACCGTCATTAGATAAATGGAAAGATAACATTCTTAGATAAACATAGAAAAGGTAAACATTATCCAACAATGAAAAAGAAAGTCTTGGTTGGTCCTTATCCATTCATGGCCGATGGTATATTCCTTTTAATCGAGTATGATTCCTTTCTGATCGGACCAATCTTATCCTTTGGTCGAATCTGGTTCGGTCTAATCATCATGGTTATTGTATCCACATCAAATTATTCATAACAAATTTTATAATTTTAGGTGATATTCTAAAGTGGTTTAACAAAAATCATTTTAAACTCTCATTTGTTGAAATCATCCATTATCTCATTATAAATCAAATCATCTTGAACTTTAAATTGAATATACCATTTTAATTTGTTTTGATTAACATGAGATGTCCCAGACTTATAAAAATGCTCATATTAATCCTTAAGAGAATTGTATCCTTTTTTTTTTGGTCAAAGAGAAGTGTATCCTTAAGACAGATTCTTTCTAGGTATGCAATTGAACCGTAAATATGGAGTCATATATTTTGAGTTGATTACTCTATGAGCCACTTTTTGAGTTTCTTTTACATTCATAGCCACTTCTCACATTTAAGGCACATTTACATAGTCAAAGAGAAAGTGTGGACAATAATGTCCTTAATGAAAAATGGAACGAGATGTATTTATTGTGGTTTGTTTTGAATATAATTAATACTCTTTTCATTATTTTATAATTTGTTATTATCAGTTCTCTTATTCCACCTTGTATTTCATCTACTTTTATCTCAAATTATAAAATACATAAAATAATTATAACTGTCACAACAATTTCTATATAAAATTCTCTATCTTTTAACATCCATTTTCATATATATATATATATATATATATATATTACACACAAAAAGATATGGACATGGATAAAAAAAAGATGTGGACATAGAAGACTTTAATTTGCAAAAATAGCCATCCACAAACAATTGTAAAAAGACGTGGACATAAATGATTTTAATTTATTGTGGACGACTATTTGTGAAAAAAATTAAAGCCATATATGTTCACTTTCTTTCACTATGTGGATGAATGTTTGTGGATGAAAAATGTGCAAAAAGAGAAAACATGTACATGTTCTTATGACTATATGGATAGATGTTTGTGGAGGAGCTAAGCATACGAACTCAAAACTATGTATGGATATGATCTGTTTTAAGAGAAATTACAAGTAAAAATGTTTAGATCATATATTTAAAGTGGAAGCTTTGAAGATATAAAGATGTTTATGTTAAGTAGTTTCTAATTGTTTGTATTAGCAGTCACTGCATGTGGATATATACTTATGATTATGGAAGTGTGCGTCGGTTTGTATAGGGATAGGGGATGCAGAATAACTGACTATTTAGAACTACACACGTAAAAAAGAAAGACACACTCATTTAGTTCAAAGGAAAAGAACAACAAATAATCACTTACAACAACATCTCTAAAATAACTTATAACTGATGAAGTAGTTCTTGATACAACAAAACATAGACTTATGAAGTTGTTCATAGTCTAAATGTGTAGACAAAGGAGGTGTGGACTAGGGAGTTTGGGGATGGATGAGTTGTGTACAAGGGTTGTGTGTACGTGGATGTCTTCAACAAAGTTGTGGACAAGAGGACTGTGGAGTTGACCAGCATATTGAAGATCGGTAAAGAACCCTTGACTAGTTGACAACACAAGTGGACAAAACTCCCATGTTACGACCTCACCCATCCACGCGCCACCCATCCACACATCACCGTTTCACACAACACCTCACATAGACACTCTCCCACATTACTTGTCTACACATCGCATATCCAAAACAACTGGCTCCATGAATGAAGAGATGTAGGAGCATGTACCACAAAGTGTGTGTGATGGAAGCGTTGCATGCGGTGTTGGAGATTTGAGAAGGTTGGTAGAAATTTTAGTAGGAACAAAAAATACAGTGGGTCATGAGCAATGAGAAATGAGGTGGTTTTCTGAAAGGAAAGAATTTGTATTCTCCGTCGTCTCAGGAATAAATTCTGGAAAAAAATGAATTTAAAAAATTATGTTTTTGAATAGATAAAGCAAGAAGATAGAGGAGAGAGGGGTCACATGTTGTTTTGGTTACTTAACTAAGAAAATAAACTGAAGTTGGTTCTTTTTTTAGTTAGAGGGCACTAGTGTCTTTCATACATTATAATGTATGTCTCAAGTGAAAAGTGATTTACGACGTAATATGAAAGTGAGAAAGTGACTGACAAAGTAATTTTATCTATATTTATAGGTGTCTAGAACAATATGATCTATTTTCATGCAGTAGTTGTATGGGCGTCTCAAACCCTTCTGTTTACCGACCGCAAGATTTGGACAACACCCTTTTAGTTTTGGCAAAAAAAGTATAATGTAAACATATAGAACAAAGACAATCAAAGATTCTGACAAGAAGACGACAAACTAGATGAACCATTTTGGAAGTGTGGAAAACTGTAAAAAAGTCAGGAAGCAAAAGGAGAAAAAGAGAAAAGATATTGGCTTTTTGAGGTCATGTAACGTTCGTTAGGTACCAATGACGCAAGATTGTGGGGCAACATCACAGTTGAATCCTCATTTTCTAATTTAATTATTTTAATCACCACATGAACTATAAATTATTGTTAAACAATTGTTCTTTATCGAAGGGAAACATGTTATTGATTTTAATAGTAGAGTATAAAAATAGGAAGATCTTTTGGAAACTGAAAACCTTGCAGTCCGAATCTTCACGTTTGACGCCGATGTTTCTGCTCCCTCTTTTGACCATCCATGAGACCTCAACAACTCATTTTTATAATTGTTTAAAAAAACCCACAATTATTAGGTTATAGTATAGTACCCAATAGAAAAAGTCAATTTCAACTTCAACAATTTTATGATTTCTTACATAATCCTAAATTAACAATTATGTAAAATAAATTACATAAACTATGCTAAAAAAACTATCTAAACTATCAAAATCATATTAAAAATCAATTTCGCTGGTCAACTATACTGAATAAAATGCTAAATATACATTTTTATTGAAAGAAACATATGTAATTTCTGACATATCAGCTGCTATGTATAAAAAAAAATCTCAAAAATATCCGAACATTGAAAAGTATACCAAAATTTTGAAAATCTTATAAAACCTTGATAAATCCTTAAAATACAATCTAAACCAAAAATATAACCACAAATCTTGAAGACTATAAATACCTAAAACATCAAAATAAACTCGAAACCCAAGAAAATTTGTAAATAAAAAAAATCAAAATATCTTTGAATAACTCTAAACACAAAAAATCTGTAGTACCAATAATATACACAAAATCAAAATATATAAAAAAATCCATGACAAACTATACACAAATAAACTATAAATACCCAAAAAATTAAAATAAAAAACAAAAAAATTAAAATCCAAGAAATAAAAATCACATATGACATTTGTTAGGATAAAATAATGCAGGGTTTCGTAATACTGTGGAAATAAGAAGTAGAGCATGCTAGCAAGCTAGCAAGAAGAATAAAAGAAAGATAGTGTTTATTGAGCGATAGGACAGAAGTACAACGTATTGGTTCATGAACTCTAGTTCTAGCTGCACGGTTCAATAGTCAAAAGTGAATAATAATCAATCCCCTCATCTAGGATTTTGAAATCTCTTTTGTTCGTATGTGTAGTCGAAATCTAAGTTAGATCTTTTCATATCTCCAAAAGGCACATGATGATGATAGGAGAGACTAGGATATCTTAAGTTGTTTAACACCGAGCCATGTATAATCATGTGATTTTAGTGGACTTATTGTCTCATATTTGCATTACAATAGTCTACAAAATCAGTTTCATGGCACATGGCCTTACTGATGTATGGTCTTATGGCCATGTGGCCTAATCAGGTGGTAGGATTCGTATAGAACCAAATAATAGCTCAGTCAATATGCTGCATGAGCATGATGCATTCCTGCTTATGAACGAGAGGTCATGGTGATAGCCAATATATAAACTCGTGGAGTGCTTCAGTGGGCAAAGTTCTTAGTATGGTTGGCGTTGATCACGTAGATCCGTCAACAAAGAAGATTATTTTTAAGGTTGATCTTCCTGTCGTATAGGAAGAATAGCTTGACCCAGTGACATTAGGAAAATGTTGTAGAGGGAGTTGTCAATGGTAGATGTATTCCGGTCTTAGCTTGTTGTTAAGCCTTTTGGAGATTCTCCCCTTATAGGGCTTTCCTTTCTTATAGGATATTGCTCCTGTTACTCGCAAAGCCAAGTTTCAAGGTCGAAGGTAATTCGAATTTTGAGAAATGAATTCTATATTTTGAATTTGGACATTTTTCATATCAGCGGTAGATGTTCTTTTTCTTGGATAGACAATGTAATAAACCTCAATAAAAATAAGGACGTGGACGAAGCCAAAGAATGGAAAACGTATGGCAACATAAATTGTCGAAGGATGGTAGAATAAAGAAATTTGAGCCAAACCAATTTTGATAAGCTGCCTAAATTCTCATGGATAAAATAAATATGGAAACCAATTAAAATGAGGTTGGCACAAGGAAATATTGCATGAATTTGAATGTCCGAAAGAGTAATGAAGGTTTCAGAAATTTTAAAAAGCATTGAGGAGCCAAAAAAGAAAAGAAATGGAAGTGTTTGAGAATGAGAAGTCAAATTTTATATTCTCAAATTAACCCTATAGCAACTTACTCTCTCAAATAACAGAGTTCCATCCCCTTTAAGGATAATTATAAACTAACTTGACCCTAATGTTAACAGGAAAGTGTCACGGCCTAATCCTTGACCAACAACGTCCTCGGCTATGCGGCTGAACACATGCTTCATGCTAAGCCAAAAAATTTGAGCGACCACCGCTCCATCCAGTCACTTACTGGCAAAATAACATTCTGCGATTCGTCTAAAACACCAAGTGACGATTACACAAATAATTATCGTATAACCCAAAAATGGAAATCGTACAATAAAGTCTTTACAACAAGACTCAGTCCTAACAACCAAACGGTTAACAAAAAACTTGAACTTGTCGAATAATCGACCAATTTCTATATGTTCCACAGTTCACTTTAAGCCTCAAACATTTTACCCATAAAACGCGGCATATAAGGAAAAACTCATAACAATCTCCTAAAGCTATACAAAACATTCCTTAAAAAGCACAAAATAAATCTTAGAGGGCCAACTCTTCACAAAGCACAGTGAAGGAAGACGCTTCTTCCCAAGGAAAAATTGACTTGACCCCTTAGTCCTAATTCCTCGATAAAAATCAAAAATCTAACATTCAAATAGAAAAAAACAGTTTTGGCTGCAAACATCCGCAAACAAACCAAAACATTTATATGCCGTTAGGTTAAAACAAAACCTTTGTGACACCACAAAACATCTTCAAACTTGCGAACATTTCAAACACAAAATGCGTCATATGAAAGAAAAACCAATATTCAGCATCGCGAGACGTCGCAGACACCTGAGATACCATTTTCAACAAAAATACCTTCCTCGATAAAAACACTATCTTGGAAGACCAAAATGTCATTCGCAATAACATCTTCTCAAACAAGTATCCTTCGCGAAGACTCAAAATGGTAACATCTACCATCATGTTTGTTATTGATCACAACGAACTCTAAACGTCCTAAACAGACTAACCCATCGCCTCCCATAGAGATAGCTCTCATACATCCGAAACAAGGACAATAACGCACTATAAAAGAAATCCAAAATTTTGGTCAACACTTCCAGACAACTTCAAAATTATCTTTGGAGAGATGCTTGGTTCCCAAGAAGTGCAATTCATATAAGCCGAGAACTTATCGCAAACTTCAATATTGAGACGGAATCAGGTCAAAAACACAATTGGTAACTTAAGCCAAAACAATTATCGCAAACCCTAAATCATTACTAGGCCTAGGTCTTGCCCTAAACTCAGCACATTGGTCTCAGACATCTCAAGGCATAGTATCAAACCGATACGAGACCCCAAAACTTGTCTCTTCGTCAAAAGTTTTGCGTTTAGGAGACTTCTCGAACACAAGCCGTCAGATATTCTTATCTTACACAACGACAAGTGTCGCGATCCTCTGAGCGTCAGAAATACGATGACAACTTATATTATTTCTCTCATCTCCGCGTATGGATACTCTATACATTTTTATAAAGAGAAAATCCATGACTTCATATATCCAAAAAATAGCCTACATGGCTAGTCTCGAGGCTGACAAAGGTCCAATACAAAATGTCATCGGTAGCAACATGCTCAATAATCTCTACACTACACATAACTAAACCATGAAGGTCTCACTGAAAATAGGTCGTAAGAATATTAACTCCAAAACAAACTACGAAAGGCTTGATCCATTCGACAAGGGTACATAGGCAGCCTTCATAAGGCGCAGCCCCAATCTTCTCAACTTTCGAAAAAACTGGTTTTCCCAACATACCTTATTAGCCATTGATTCCACTTAACACGTCAATCACTACCTCGCAAGAAATTACACGTAATACCTTACGAGTTGGGGGCTAACTGTTGGGGTCAAAATCGGTTATGGCAAAATCAACGGCCAAATCCTCCAAGAAATTATGCCTTAAGCATATATAAGCTGAAATGTCAGAGAACCTATACGTCATAAGCCAAACCTATTTGCATAAGGATACAAGAAAAACTTCCCCTATCCACACACAATTTTCCTCATCGCCACACTCGAGCTCTCATCGCCCCGCAAAGCTCCCATCGCGATAGAGAGCTCCTCATCAACCCACACATGATCTCTCATCGCCACACAAGGCTTCTCATATCCCCACACAGATCTCATCGCCACAGAGAGCTCGTCATCGCCCCACATGAGCTCTCATAGCCACAAAGAGCTCCTAATCGCCCCACAAAAGGCTTCTTATCGCCCCCACACAGCTCTCATCACCATACATGAGCTCTCATCGTCACACATCAAATTTCATCGCCACAGACTTTTTTCCTCTCCCAAAAGTCGCCTTAGGCTCAGTGAGTATCTCACTATGTTCTCCTTTGAATCTTGATCGAAATGTCTTTCGTTTCATCTCAATTGGAGTTTCCATTGAGATTTTACGATGAAAACAATAAAGATTTGTTTTCTCGTAAAAGTTCAAAATCAATCGCCAGAGATGATGATGGTTAACTTAGCACCACTGTTTTCTCGAGTAAATTATTGATTTCCATCATCCCATAAGATCGATGATTTCTCCAAAGGTAATCGTAAAAACATTTAAGTCGTATAGCAGCCCAAGAGGCCTATAATGTGACAAAAGCCCATTTAGGATTTAAGACGAGAATATGCCAAAATACAATGACGGTTTATTTGATTTGGAAAAAAATAAATGGGAAAGAAGATAAGTTCTAAACTTCCAAGATAAACATGGAGATAGAGAAAATAAGAAAAATTTTTGCAAAGAGAAACTCATATCGGGGCTAGAGGGGAAAGATGGCCGACCTTGGAGTCATATATAAAGAGGAACAATGCGAGAGGCGTAAGAGAAGAGAAAAAAATAATAGAAACTTTAGCACTTATAGGAATTTACGCAATTTTCTTTTTGTTAACGAGCTGTGACTCAACTAGGTTTCAAGGTCTTTGTTGGGGTGAAAAATTGTTATCTCGAAATCACCGACTAAGGTTACCACTTATAGAAGTAACTTATCGGAAGAGTATTTCGGAAAAAAGCACCTCGAACCTAGGTTGTTATATGGCAATCTCGAATGTACAAACCCAGGTCGCCATACGACGACCGAGCCTTTAACGAACCGGGTCGCTATATTGCGACCTACACCCACAAAACACGGGTCGCCATATGGCGACCTTCACACGCAAGGTACAAGTTTCCATATGGCGACCTGTGCACCAAGTTTACGGGTTGAGATATGGCGACCTGCATATGCAAGGTCTAGGTTTCCATATGGCGACTTGCGCACCAAGGTTACGGTCGCCATATGGTGACTTGAACCCATACAATCCGGGCCATATGGCAACCTAGACCCACATAGTCTAGGTCGCCATATGGCGACTAGGCTCTTCGAGTCCAGGTCGCCATATGGCAACCTAGGCCCTCAAAGTCCAGGTCACCATATGACGACCTAGGCCCTCCAAGTCCGGGTCACCATATGACGACCTAGGCTCTTCGAGTCCAGGTCTCCATACAGCGACCTAGGCCCTCCGAGTCCAGGTCACCATATCGAGACTTAGACCCACACAGTCTGGGTTGCCATATGGCGACCTAGGCTATCTGATTCCGGGTCACCATATGGCGACCTAGGCTTTCCAAGTCTGGGTCGCCATATGGCGACCTGACCTTTCAAAGACTGGGTCGCCATATGGCGACATCGGTTCTCCAAATCTGGGTCGCCATATCATAAGATGTGTCTCTCCTTTGCATTCCTCTTCGATTCGCGATCGAAATTCTTTTTGTTTCGTCTCAATCGGAGTTTCCGTTGAGATTTTACGATTAAAACACGTAAGAGTTGCCAAAGTAACCCTGGGTCGCCAAATACAGATCCCAGGTCGACATATGGCGAGTGATACCACACCCATTGTCTTCCCCCTCGAAACTCGATCAAAATGCTCTTCGTTTAGTCTCAATCAAAGTTACTATTAGAAGTTTACGATAAAAACCGCGAAAACTCATTTTCCCGAATGAAGTTCAAGGTTATCGTATAAACAACAACAATTAACTAAAAACCACAGTTGTCTAAAACTATACGAAAAGTGTGAAATTCCTAGCTAATGTGACGTCATATCATTAAATGTTCTCTCAAGGAAATCTTAAAAACTTTTAAATCGAAATATGGCCCAAAGAGGCCTAGAACGCGGCTGAATACCCACTTGCGATTTCATACGAAATTGAACCTATCAATGTTATGACGGTGTATCTTTACTCGCATAAGAAGATAAGTCTTGCGAATTCAGAAGATAAATGTCAAGTTTCCAAGATAATAATGAAGATCGAGATAAAGAGGAATGTTTTCGCAAAGCGATAAACTTGACCTAGGGAAAAAAAGGAATGAGGAACCGACCAGAAGGCATATATAAGGGGAGCTAAAGCTAAAGGCACAGGGATCCGAAGATATAGACCTAGAATAACTCTGCTAGCTTAGAAGAATTTAAAATATAGACGGCTGCATACTAGAAATTTTACTTAGATTCTTCTCCATCTTTGTTTTGAGATTCTCTTTGTTAGTTAGATTCTACTAGTTTTGTTCTTCGAAAAATTATGTGGCTATGTTAATATCAATCAATAAAACGCCTCTGTGTAACTTACTATCTATATTCGGTTTTCTTTCTTCTTCGTTTTCGTGTGTTTACGCAGATAATCCGGGACCTCTGGGAAATTCGGGTTCTCTTGGCTTTTCCTTAATTTACGGAGATTGATAGTGTGGATTTCGGTTCCCACAGTTTTGGCGCTAGAAGGAAAGGGGATATGATTCTCTAACTCAAAAATCACCAAACGACTTAGAAACGATATGCCTAACCAAACAGGCGGCGACATCATCTCCTTCAAGGAGAGAGAAACGACCGACTCGGTCAAACCTCTCAACGATCTCCTTTTTATCGAGCTGACAGTACAAAATATCGATCTCTCAAGGATATTGATCAACACCGAAAGCTCAGCTGATATCATCTTCAAAAACACCCTCGAGAGAATTGAAATCGACCCATTCAAAATCGCGGAAGACCCAAACCCGGTAGTAGGACTCTCGGGGGAGGCTACCATGACTCTTGGCACAATCAACCTCTCGATTAGAGCCCCAGCATAACAAAAATCATGGAGTTCCTGGTCATCGATCGACCCACATCATATAACGCAATCGTGGGAACTCCATAGCTGAATTCATTGAAGGCTGTCCCATGAACATACCACATGTGTCTCAAATTCACAACGATTCGAGGAATTGAGACAATCTAGGGGAATAGAAAAATCTCGCAAGTCTGTTTTGCTGCGGAACTAAAAAGAAAGGACTCGTCATCAGAGACTTCCTCCAACAAGAAAAGAAAGTCGTCCGTTAATGACAATTCCTTAGGACCAAACGAAAGAGAAATATTTTGGCAGTCGCGAGTAGCAGAAGCACTCGAGGGAAAACGCGAACCAACCTGCAAAGCCATGGTCTCAGTATGCCTCGACGAAGCATTCCCAAACTGTTGCGTTGAAATCGACGCTAATCTTCGCGAGTCCTTAAAAAAAGGAGCTTATCGCCAGTCTAAAAAAGAACTTACACGCATTCGCGTGGGCTGCGGAAGACATTCCAGGTATTGAAATCAACATTACATGTCATGAAATTAACATCAATCCAACTTTCAAACCAATCAAACAGAAAAGACAAAAATTGGGTCCTGAGCGGGCCTCCACAGTTAAGATGAGGTCAAAAAACTCCTCAAAGTCGGATCCATAAAAGAGGTAAGGTATCCTGACTGGCTCGTTAACCAAGTCGTCGTCAAAAAGAAAAACGGCAAATGGTGAGTCTGCGTCGATTTCACCGATCTCAACAAAGCATGTCCAAATGATAGTTTCTCACTGCCTCATATTGATCGGCTGGTCGAAGCAACGACATGAAACAAACTATTGTCATTCATGGATGCTTGCTTCGGATACAATCAGATCATGATGAACCCTGATGATGAGGATAAAACTGCGTTCATAACCGACCGCGGTACTTACTGTTACAGAGTAATGCCATTCGGCCTTATGAACGCTGGTGCAGCTTATTAGCAACTGGTTAACCGAATGTTCTCCAAACAGCTCAGACAAACTATGGAAGTATACATCAAAGACATGCTCGTAACATCTCTTGAGGAGCAAGACCATGTAAACCATCTCCAAGAATGCTTTGAGAGGTTAAACCTACATAACATGAAACTAAACCCCGCAAAGTGCAGATTCGCGGTGGCAATCGGGAGAATTTCTGGGGTACCTCATGACCTTTCGGGGGAGTCGAGGCTAATCCAAAAAAGATCACCGCGCTGATTCAGATGGCATCACCAAGAACCAAGCGAGAGGTGCAGAATTTAACGGGTAAAGTCGCCGTACTCAATCATTTTATCTCGCGATCAACGAATAAATTCTTACCTTTCTACGACACCTTGAAAGGAAATAAAAAGTTCGAATGGACTGAGGAGTGCGAGAAAGCTTTCCAACAGTTGAAGCACTACCTGGCCACTCCTCCGGTGCTTGCAAAACCCGTAGAAGGGGAGCCTTTGTTTCTCTATATCGCAGTATCAATAACAACCGTAAGCGGAGTCCTCATCCGAGAAGAGCGAAGCAAACAAAAGCCCATATTTTACGTAAGTAAAACCCTGCTGGATGCAAAGACGCGTTACCCACTAATGGAAAAACTAGCTCTCGCGGTCGTAATGTCAGCCCGAAAACTGAGGCCTTATTTACAATCTCATACGATCGTGGTACTCACATCATTTCCGCTGCGGACTATCTTGCATAGCCCCAGTCAGTCTGGAAGGTTAGCAAAGTGGGCAGTCGAACATGATATCGAATATCGAGCGAAAGCTTGCGCAAAATCGCAAGTGCTCGCTGACTTCTTGGTAGAGCTTCTCACATGGTTCACAACGGACCAATAGCCGGACTTGACCTGGACACTCCACGTCCATGGATCTTCATCCAAACATGACTCCGGGGTCGGAATCCGATTGACTTCAGCAGCAGGGGAAGTACTGTAACAATCATTTCGATTAATTTCCAGGCTTCTAACAACGAAGCCGAGTACAAAGCCCTCTTTGCTGGCTTACGACTGGCTCACGGCCTAAAAATACACAACATCCACGAATACTATGACTCACAGCTGGTAGAATATCAGTACAGCGGAGAATACGAGGCAAGGGATGAAAGAATGGACACTTACTTGAACGTTTTCCAAGACCTAACCCAAGGCTTTGATCAATTCGCTCTGACACAAATCCCTCGCACGGAAAACGCCCAGGCAGACGCCCTGGCGTACTAGCGTCCAGCTCGGATCCAGGTCTAGGCAGGGTAATTCTTGTGGAATTCATAGAACATCCTAGCATCGGGCCGCCTATCGTCATAACCTGATCGATTCACCCGACGGCGACACCGACGAAGTTGATATGCAGGCAACACAAGATTCTGAGCAATCCGAGTACGGATTCGACAAACCTTGGACAAAGACAATACTTGCATACATCGCCGATGGGAAACTCCCAACAGATAAATTGGCAGCCCGAAAGGTTAAAACCCAATCTGCACGGTACGTCTTGGTCAACGGGGAACTCTACAAGTGGAGATTTTCTGGGCCGCTCATGACCTGCATAAAGGGAAGAAATGCACGAAGGATAATGGAAGAGCTCCATTCTGGATCTTGCGGAAATCACTCTGGTGGAAGGTCTCACAATCAAAATCAAACGCCACAGACACTACTCGCCAACGATGATCAAAGATTGCGAGAAATTTGCGAAGAAATGCGAAAATGCAAGAGGCTCGTGAAACAC